>CAUZXS010005256.1:5000-37500 GCA_963585895.1 Sepioteuthis lessoniana | reverse complement strand
GACAAAACAACTTTTCATAAAATGTTTTTCTTTTTAGCCAAAGACCCCGGGAGAGTCTTCGTGACGTAGTGGCTACCGTGTAGGACTGAGATACTGCAGTAACTGAGTTCGAACTTCAATCAAGCTATTTTTTTAGCCGAGGAGTATACAATCAAAACGGTGAGTTCCCCTTTACATAAATTTATGCTATTTTGTTTTGTTTTTTTATTACAGAGGTAATTTTTATTTTTGGAAAAAAAATTAATGCGTACTGATATTCGTTTTCATTATTTATTTTTCTATTATTATTTATTTATTATTTATGAATGGTGCCATTGAAAATGCTCATGGCCGTAACGGTTTGGTTTGTTGGGTTTTTGAGTTTTATGGCATATCAACCATGGTAGGTTATTTAACGCCAAATCCTTTTAATCAGAATATAAGTAGGCATGATTTGTAAGGAAGTAGATTGGTTTGGTTTTTATTTTTAATTGAGCCTGAGCTCATTTTTTACGCACTTTTAAATGGTCTTAAATATTTCTATCTTACGTGAGTTATTCAATTTACGATGAATCATTTGTTTGCACAAAGGTAAATGGTCAAGTATTGCTAGAAAGCAGTAAAAATTTAACATCAGTCATTCGTTAACTCAGATTTTCGGTCCTTTTGGTTGAAAATTTGAGCTCAAATTTTCAGTTGATGGGACGCATTCGGCCGGCCGTTATGAGTTGGGCGGTTCGGGTCGGATGTGTCTTGTCACTGGAAATAACTCTGGCCTCAGGGGGCCTTTCCTTCAGGCTTTAACCCTCTTCGGAGGGGTTGAGTTTATCGCATGGCGCCTTTTAGGGAGAATGCTGACGGGGTCCGAGGCATTTTTGGAAATGCCGGGCGCGTGTGGGCTACGGCCCTGCGCCCGGACCCACCTTAAAAAAGGCCTTGTGCCATACTCGTGGGACGGAGGACAAATACCAACGTCAGTCATTCGTTTGTACACATTTGAATGGATATATATAAGATTTGTAAGCGAGAATATTTTTTGGTGATTTCATTTTTAAATGAGAATTTATTTGATTGCACACTTATATTGTTATTATTTCAACACGGTTAAATGGTTTCAATTAGAACAATATAACACTAATAATTCTTTTCAATTTCAGTATTGTTTGCAGACAGTGAAATGGTTACACGTATTGCTATTTAACACTAATTATTCTATTTTAACACTATTTATTCTCTTTCACACAGTTAATCGTAAAGTATTGCTATGTATACCAATAATTCAATTTAGATCCACAGTTAAAGAGTTTCATGTATTCCTATTTAACACTATTCTATTGAACATTACTCATTCGTTTGCTCACAGACAAATTGCAATGTATCACTAAAAATTCAATTAAACATCAGTCATATGTTTACACACAGTTAAATGATCAAACATTTTTTTTTCTAATCATTTAATTTAGTGCTAGATAATACACAGTTTAAATGTCAACAGCTCTATTTAATCCATTGATAGGATCCAATTAGGTACTACCATTCCGGACAAAGGTGCACAATGGAAGCAATGCCATGAAGGTGTTCTCCACGAACCCCAGTCACCAAGGCTGGAGTCTCGCCACCAGATAGTTTAAGGTCATATCTGGGATACTCGTTGGTGGTGGTTCGTCCGTGCTTCACCTCCAGTGGCCAGCATGTCTTGCTTGCCTTTCTTGGATGGTTTCTGAGATGGGAGGTAAGTAGTCGTACAGTTGCTGTTTGGTAGGGAACTGCTTCGAGGATGTGTTAAAAACGGAATGTACCATTCTTGTGTAGTTCCCATCAAATTCATTTTTCTTCGGGTGTTTCATTAAAGTGCAAGTGGTGCGACCACACAATAGTACTGACACTTTTACAGTTTGGAAGGATTCCGGTTTTTTTCGAGAGATCAGATTGGCTTTTGATATCGTTAATAGCACAGTAGCAGTTCACTTTTTTTTTACCTATTCGTATGTTGACATCGCTTTTAGTAGATGAGATATTGTTACCGAGGTAGGTTGTGTACGTTTAGGCAAGTACGTATTCGTGCGTACGTCCATATTGATATTGAACATTTCTACTATAATCCGTGTGAAACTTCCGCCCTCCAGTCCCTGTAGACGATAAATTATTGGTGGACCACCCTTCCCAATTTCTGTTTCCCGGCAGAACTTCGTGACAACGCCAATCCAATGATGTCTCCGTATTCGAAACAATATGGCGGCTGTGAACCGACAGACTGCTGTTGCCCTCTAGCGGCAAATAAGATGCATTTATCTGCCGTATGAAGAGAAAGAAAGGTGCACGAGTTAAAGATTGTTGCGTTAGTAAAATAAGCTGATCACTATCTATCGATCACGAAATGGAACTATTTCATTATGCGCAAATATATTTCAATCAGCTTATGTCTGTCTGTCTTTAAGTATGTCATTTGATAGGTATCTTACTCTGTTCATCTTTAAGTAACTTTATCTCTCTCTAAGTCTGTTCGTATCTCTCTCATTCACTTGAAACACACACACACACACACACACACACACACACACACACACACATATATATATATATATATATAAGATGAGCAAAAGTAATTAGATAAATAAGAATACTACTTTTATGCTGTTTATTTTTTGATTGTTTCGACCTTAGGTTATCGTCAGGAGAAAAAAAAAACATTTGTGTTATAAAAACAAATCAGGAAACTTTTTAGATAATTTTTAAGATTAAAAAAGTTTGAGTTGATATGCTATACGAAAAGCGATGTAAAATATACCGTTGGCGATGGATATCCATTATATATATATATATGAAAGTAAATATGGATAAAATCCGACAGTATGAAGGTAGCAGGAAAAAAATATAATCCAAATAGGTGAATATATCATGATGTGAAGTCGACGTTAACGTTTCGGTTATAATAACCATCGTCAGGACTTGGATATAAAATAGTTCACAATATAGATGGGTGATTGTTGAGATGACAGGAGCAAATGAGAAATATACAACGAAAAGATAGATAAACATGCACATAGCGTTCAAAATTCAAAAGTCATCAGAACGTGTTTGGCACGTGGAAAAATATTAGAAAATGTAGGATTTTTTAAAGAAACGAGACAAAACCTCCCGTTTATTGAGAAATACGCAACAAATAAGTTTTCATATGTATAGATCATTAGGAATCATCCATGTTAAATGTTATGTAAGAATGTATTTGGTATTAGTTTTTTCCGAAAAGACAGTATGAAAGTAAATATGGATAAAATCCGACAGTATGAAGGTAGCAGGAAAAAAATAATCCAAATAGGTGAATATATCATGATGTGAAGTCGACGTTAACGTTTCGGTTATAATAACCATCGTCAGGACTTGGATATAAAATAGTTCACAATATCGATGGGTGATTGTTGAGATTGTTGCGTATTTCTCAATAAACGGGAGGTTTTGTCTCGTTTCTTTGAAAAATCCTACATTTTCTAATATTTTTCCACGTGCCAAACACGTTCTGATGACTTTTGAATTTTGAACGCTATGTGCATGTTTATCTATCTTTTCATTGTATATTTCTCATTTGCTCCTGTCATCTCAACAATCACCCATCTATATTGTTGAACTATTTTATATCCAAGTCCTGACGATGGTTATTATAACCGAAACGTTAACGTCGACTTTACATCATGATATATTCACCTATTTGGATTATATTTTTTCCTGCTACCTTCATATATATATATATATATATATAGATATATATATATATTGTTTGTTTGTTTGGGTTTTATTGTACGTTATTTAATGCCAAACCAATTTCTAATAAAAATAAAGTTTCAAACAATTCAGATAAGTATAAGTATAGTTTTTTTTTTGTTTACACACAGTTAATTTTCAAAACTGTTCTATTTCAAAGAATTCAGTTTTGCGTGAGTACAGTTTAAAAATGTCAAAAACAGTTCTATTTCAAACAACTCATTTTAGCATACAAAACAGTTCCATTTCAAACAATTCAATTTAGCGTAAGTACGCTGTTTAGTTCTATTTGACGCATAGCTGAGACCCTATCAGGTGCTGCCACTCCTGGCCAGAGTGGACCTGGGAGCGATGGCAATGAAGGGGTACTCCACATTCCCCAAAGCTCCAGCATTACTAAAGCCTTATGATCTGGTCGTTTAGTGTCATAATCAGGACACTCGTTGGAGGAGTCTTACCCCTCTGCAGAGATGCAGTCGGTGTATTTTACAGCCCCAGCTGACTGGTCCACACACGCACACACACACACACACACACACACACACACACACACACACACACACACACACACACACACACACATATATATATATATATATATATATATCTGTAATACTCTGAATAAATGTCTGATAATATTTATTTTAGGAAGTTGATATCTATCTATCTATCTATCTATCTATCTATCACAATTATTTCATAGAAAATAAACCATTTTGTATAGTTTCTTCGCATCTATTTTGATCTGTTCACCTGCTCACACCTTCTAATCCCTTCAGGTTTCTCTTTACAGGTATCCACCATTTACTTGTTATCTATCTATCTATCTATCTATCTATCTATCTATCTATCTCCTTCAGCTCTTCAATATGTACAATATGGAAAGACGACTGATATCTTCTATTGAGTAATCATATCATTTGCTGGCGGTACTTAAAAACTTCATCATCTACACTTTGTGAAGGCCGAAGATTGGATCCACCGAAATGTCGTTGCAACAAAAGCCCCCAAAAGAAATAAGGTCAATAGATACAAGAAGAAGAAGAAGAAGAAGAAGAAGAAGAAGAAGAAGAAGAAGAAGAAAATTAGTTTTATCCGATCAGAAGTACTATCGAAAACGTCCTGGGGAATGACAAATCGCTTTGGCCTCACGATTTCCGTAAAGTGCATCCTGAGTACGTTTGATTAGTGGTTAAGGTAGTATGATATTTTTATACATATAAACAGTTCTATTCCTAGCAATCCTGATAAACATAAGTACAGGTTAGATGTGAAGCAGTTCTATTTGAACCATAGATAGGACCCTATCAGGTATTACCCCTTCTGGCCGGAATAGATCTGGGAGTGTTGGTGACAAAGAGGTACTCTGGATTCCCCAAAGCTCCAGCATTACTGGATCCTTACCATCAGATGGTTTAATGTCCTATTCAGGATACTCTTTGAGAAGAGATATTACCCTTTTCAGAGATGCAGTCGGTGTATTTTTGACTGGGCCAGAAGAGGGCTTAGCGTAAAGGTTATCATCGTTGGAAATGAAATCTCACCCCCATGAGAAAGGCATGAATCCATCTGTTTTCTCCCTTGGGCTCCGGCTATGAGTAAATAGTTGTGTAGCTCAGGTTTTTTTGTTATGGTAAGACAACCTGTCCTTGGAGAAAGGACTCAATGAATTCAAACCAGCTTTACTGCACTTAAAAACTGATATTGTGTCACATCTTGACCTTGCCGGAAGGGGTTTAATCGGCTTCTTTGGTTTCCTTGCTTTAATGACATATCAATCTTCGTGGGTTATTTAACAGCAGTTATAATATTCAACCCATTGCTGGGGGAATTTGGGGGTTTGATTTCTTTCCCGAGGTTATTAGTCAGAAAGTGGACGTGTAGCGCGACTGGAGTTCGAACTCATGATGAGGTCGTTGTTCAGCACTTTAGCCACTACGTTACAGGGACTCACCACGAGTTAGGGTTTGATTTGGTTTGGTTTGGTTTGATTTGGTTGGGTTTTATGTCATATCAATCATTTCAGGTTATTTAATACCAAATCCTCTTTATACATATGTATTAAATATATATGGTCTGGTTGAGTTTTATGCGATATCAACCATTGTACGCTATTTAATACCATATCCTCTTTATACATATATGGTAAATATATGATTTCTAAACACATTTTGTAGATAAAATTTTTAAACGAGCCTAATCTCATTTTTTTCACACGGTAAAATGACTTCACTTATTTCAATCTCATACGAATAATTCTATTAACTGATAATCATTTATTTGCACACAGTTAAATAGTTCCAAGTATTGCTATGTATCACTAACAATTCAATTAAACATCGGTTATTTGTTTACACGCAGTTAAATGATGAAACAGTTCTATTTTAAACAATCTAATCTAGTTTAAGTCATTTTTGCACACAATTTGAATGCCAAACAGATCTATTTGACCCATAGATAGGACTCTATCAGCTACTACCACACCAGGATAGAGTAGACATGGGAGCGATAGCAATGAAGGGGTACTCCGAATTCCTCAAAGCTCCAACATGATTGGAGCTTCATCATCATTGTTTAGTGTCATATCCAGGACATTCGTTGGAGGGGGGTCTTACCCTTCTGCAGAGATGCCGTCGGTGTATTCTACAGCCCCAGCCGACTGGACCAGGTAGGGTGTAAGTAAATACAAACAGAATGACGTATGTTTGTAGGCGTCACCCAGGTGAAGGCATCACAGAATCCTGGAAAGGCTCACAGTACACTGAATGAGATTCCAGCATCGTCCCAGCTGGAGTGGCAAAAATACAACGAAAATTTGGTGGGGTGGAGAAGAAAAGGGCTTGAAAAAATGACAGACATTCCACTGTTAATCCAGTTCAGATTATCTGAAGACAAGAAAATCAGCTCGAAGGAATTTGAAAGTCCAGAGATCAAAAATCCGGATAAATATAATCCAATCCGTTTAGTCTTTGCCTGACGGACATTTTGGCACAGGCACCCCCCCAGATGCACTGAAAACTATCACCACATGTGTGCAAGATGTAGACTAAGATATGATCCGACCGGCATTGAAATATTTATAAAAGCGTACTCTAAAGCTAACCTGTAGACAAGTACGTACTACTACAGTTGTCTGAGTTCTTATCTGAACACACACACACACACACACACACACACACATATATATATATATATATATATATATATGAATTATTACCACCCACCTCATTACTATATCAGTGTAAGTATTTTTCTTATCGTCAAATGCCTCGAAATTCTGTTCGGAAACTCGTGACTTAGTTGGTCTTACTGTCATGAATAAACGCAATATTATATATATATATATGACCAGATTCAGTCGCGCTATTGCATTCATTTTCGGACATAACCTCGGGAAAGGTATCGACCTTTTATCCCTCCCCGCTACAGCTATGGGTTAAGTAATACCACTACTGTTCTTCTACAAGGATGGCTTTGCCATTAAATAACTCACGTAATTTGATATTCTCTGCTAAAGAAACTGATATATATATATATATATGCTAACTCTGAACTTTACGCATTCATATAATTACATTTGATTGACTACCCTTCTAATTTTTCCGTCTGATGATTGTGCATAATGCATAAAACTCAAAGAACGGACAACGTGTTTATCATTGTTTTTTTTTCTGTTGTATACCTACTCAGCTGAAGTGGCGTCGGGAAAATTTTCTTGAAAACTATTATCAGTTGTATTGATTGTTATATATATATATATATATATATATATATATATATATATATATATATATATATCATCATCATCAAGTCATGTTGACTGCACGGATTTCCCTGAAACTCTGTCCATCCATCCCTGTTATCTATCATTTCTTCCAAGCTCCATCTTGTACCCGCACAAGTTATATCTATCCTACATATATACTTAAGTGTGTTTGAAAGGAGGTGCCCGCGGTGTAATGGTTATCGTCGTAGGAAATGGACACGGCGACACGAGTTCAAATCCTGGACGAGACTGGTTGCATTTCACATAGCACTAATACCTTTGGGTAAGGTATGAATCCAATTATTCTTCCTCCAGCTATGGGTAAATAGTAGGGCAGACTAGGTTCTTCAGTCTTGGTGAGGCAACTAGTCTAGGAGAAGGAAAAATCTGAACTGAAACCTGTTAAACTCCGCTTAAAAATTGGCCTTGTGTCATATCTTGCCCTAGCAGAGGGGTTGGTAAATATGCTTAAGTGTATTTGAAAGACTGTTAGTTTTTCAAGTTGGGCAGATAGAAATAATGGTGCACTACAGTCTTCCAATTGATATTTCTTCCTATTTGGCATTGTGGTATGTTCAGCTAAGCTTAGAAATATCAACAGAAATCAAAAGAGAGAAGAGAGTTGAATTGCTTTGGCACAAAAACATGGCAACAAAGCAAAATGCAAAACAATAGAGCCGAGACTTAAAAGCAGTCACTTAGACAGAAAACAAAACACACAAAGCGAACATAAAACAACTAACAAAAAAAAAAGTAGATCGAACGTGAAAAATAATTGATTTCTTATAATCGATAATATCTCAATTTGTTCTCTGGAAAAAGAAGTAAAACAAGATAAATAATAATTATAATAATAATAATAATAATAATACAAACAGATCACCTAATCTCGGCCAGACTACCAGACTTAGTGATCGTCGACCAAAAAAAGTGGGGTGTTCTCGTGGTGTAATGGTTAAAGGGATGGACTGCGGAATCGTAGTAAGCGAGTTCGAACTTCAGTTGCGCTATTACGTTCACTTTCGAGCAAATACCCTTGGGAAAGGTATGAACCCCCTTATCCTCCCAGCCATGGGTTAAATAGTACCACTATTGTTCTTCTAGGAGAATGGCTTTGGCATTAAATAACCTACAAAGGTTGATATGCCATTAAACAAAGAAACCAAACCAAACCAAAAAAAAAATGAATAAAAAAAATAAAAGAGAACCTACTGAATACAGGACTTTGCCTGAGGGCTTCGAAATAAGAGAAGTGGGACCATCCAGACTACGACATCATTAAGATAGGTGCCCGTGGTGTAATGGTTATCATCGTAGGAAATCGACACGGCGACACGAGTTCAAATCCTGGACGAGAATGATTGCATTTCATATAGCACTAATACCCTTGGGAAAAGGTATGAATCCAATTATTCTCCCCCCAGCTATGTGTAAATAGTAGGACAGACTGGGTTCTTCAGCGTTGGTGAGGTAACTAGTCTAGGAGAAGGAAAACTCTGAATTGAAACCTGTTAAACTCCGCTTAAAAATTGGCCGTGCGGAGGGGTTGGTGAATAGGATTAAGATAGGCCAAAATACCGAGAAGAGTCTTGGGGGAGACTTGCTGTCACTCAAAATCAATTGAAAAACCATCAATAAACGCTGGTGTGAAAAACTCTCAGAATAGTAGAATAATAATAATGATAATAATATTAAATTCCACCAAGCATTTTGTCAAATCAAAGATTGATAATATTCATGAGAATAGCAAGTGTAGGCTATGTTGTGGTAGAGATGAAATAATTGGATTAGTGAATACAGTAAGCTAGCGCAAAAAAGGATACAATGGGTAGGAAAGGTGATCCACTTGTAACTGTGCATACACCATTTGTTGCATGCACAGAATTTCTCAGAGAAAATGAGACACGTGAAATAATCTGCGACTTTAAGATACAAACGATTTACCCAAGCCAGAAGACCAGACCTAGTGTTATTTAACAAGAAGAACAGAATTTGTCAACTAGAGGATTTTGCCATTCCAGCAGACCACAGAATTTAAAGTGAAAGAAGGCGAAAAATGGTACAAACACTAGGACCTTGCAAGAGGGCAAAAAACTCTCTCTCTCTCTTTCTCTATCCGTCCTTATCATTCATCACTTCTGCCAGGTCTTCTAGACAGCATCCCTTGTCTGTGCGGAGTCTGTTTAAGTCTTTACTTTAAGTCTTTACATTTGTTGAATACCCAATGAAGGAGCATAACGCTTTCATTTATAAAATTATATAAATCTCTTCTTTATTAGAACAAAAAGGTTGAAATGACTGCATGTGAGAAAGAGATAGATTGAGAGACTGAGGGACAGAGGACTGCTATCATTGACACCGCGTTTGGGAGAGACATTCTGAGCCTTACTTCTACTTCTCTGGTGGGGACCGCAGCCACCCGTGGATGGCACCCAAGACGGCGTATCTTGTCAACTCGCTGGCTGCTTTCCAAATCTGACCGAATCTCTGCATCTCGATTACGAATCTCTCGTCATTATATGGTATTCTCTACGCTGAAAATTTTTTCCTTCCGATTCTCAATTCACGTGATTTATTTCCTCAGTCGCTTGTTTATACAGGTGCGATATCCTGTTTATGAAACCTCTAACTAACCAGTCTGTCAAGGTCAGTATGTAAAACATTTAGGAATTATAGAGAAAATGCAACAAGTCGGAATGAACTAATTGAAGGCAGAGTCAGTTGAAGAATTCTTGCTCTACTTCCATAAGTGGAGACGGCATCTTCGTCGATATGTGCTTTCCCAGGGCAAATTTTTTGAAGGAGATAAAATTGTATTTTAAATTAAGTTGTTAATCAAAACGTTTTTTTTTTTTTTTTTTTTTTTTTTACTCAGTCGGTCACATTAATTGATAGACCGACTTGGTACATTTGCGTGTTGTTCTGGGAGACGGGATTATCAAATATTGCGCTACTGTGGTGCTGACAAGCATAAAGTGAAATCATATTTTGTTTTTCTTAAAGCAATTTCTGCAAGCTGCTTTTATCAAGAGTATAAACTCTTGCTTAATTAGTGAAGGTCACTCAAAGGCAGCTCGATATTTTGGTAATTATTAGACAAATTAGACGCTATTTTGCTAGCGAAGGTAGGTTAATTGTCCAATTAAGTAAAGCCCATTTGCTGCAAATGATCAAACTAATTTGGAGAAATTTCCCTTAGAGGCCGGAGAAAAGCACTGGTCCACGGGAATTTGAATAAGCCCGACACTGACGGTGGTGACAGGGTAGAGGTTATTAAGGGGAAAGAAAGCAGACATTTGAGGGTTCGGTAAACCTGTTCTGTTGAGAAGCGGACAAAATGAAGCATCTGTCTTTTGGATAATTATCTTTTCATGGGTACCAGAAATGTGGATAATGGAGTTAAAGAAGCTGAAACAATGCTGGTATTTTAGACGTTATTGGCATTAGATATTATAAAAATATATAATTGCTTTTATACACACACACATACATACACTCACAAAAACACACAAACGTACGCACGTGCGTGTGCACACACACACACACACACATATATATATGTAAATATATTTTACACACACACACACACATATATATATATATATGTAAATATATCTTTAAAATTCTTAAAAATATATATGTAAATATATTTTTCACGCACACACACACACACACATATATACATATATATGTAAATATATTTTTAAAATTCTTATACCAATAATATATATATATATATATATATATATATATATATATTATATATTGGCATATATGTGCTCTCTCCTGTGAGCTGAGTACTCGAGTGGGGAATTACCAGCTGCCACATACGCGTAAATGCACAGCTCTTCTCATGAATTGAGCACTCCGTTTGCCGATAGCGTATATGTAAAAATATACACATAAAAAATTCCTTCGTTAACGTTGAGAATGTCGATAAACTCGGGGCTAAGATGTCCAACGGTTTCGATGCCAGTTTGAAGGATCTCGCGTGTCTAGCTACACTGAAGTGTTGTGATACAACGAAACACTGTGGATGATAATATATATATATATATATATATATATATATATATATATTGTGGGCGATCGTGGAGTAATAATTGTTTATAAATAGTGGAAATGTACTCACCTACTCATGTTCAAATTGTGAAAGAGGCTAATTGTATTTTATATAGCACTAATACCCCTGAAAAAAAAATTTGTATGTAATTATTCTGCCTCCATCAACGTGTTAATGGAAAGGCTGATTGGGCTCTTTAATCTTGGTAAGGCATCCTGTCTAAGAAAAGTTTGAATTTAGACCAGAAGGGGATGGCCTCCGCCAAGTTATTCCTGTCCAAGGCATGCTACATGTATTGCACCCTTACGACCTAACCAGGTTACGGAACAAGTATATATATATATATATAAATATATATATATATATATATATAATGATGTGCAAAGCATTACAACCGAGAGATGATATCATCGTCATCATCATCACCATCTCGTGCTATTAGCACGGATATCTCTGGCTCTCTCTTACCATCCATCTCTATCATCCATCTCTTCAGGCAGGTCTTCTAGACTACATCCTGTGTCCGTACAGAGCTGTTGTAGATAAGTTTTAGCTGCTCGTTCTACACTTCGCGTCCGTGTGAAGGAGTCCTTAGAAGAACGCCGCTTGTGAATTTGCCCTCGCTTCCCTATATTCCTTACATGAACATATTTTGTGTAGTTGTTACTTAAGACTTTTTTTTGCACACAATCCAACCGAATACGAATAATTTTTTAAACAGATCAATTCGACCCATAAATGGGACCCTAACAGATACTATCAATCCGGGTCAGAGTGGAACTGGGAGTAATGGTAATGAAGGTATAGTTCACCCTCCCCCAATCTAAAACTGGATCTTCAACACTAGATGCAGTTTAGTGTTGTTTGGAAGGAGTTGGTGGGGTCTTATCCTCTCTGCAAGTTAGCGTATTCTTAGTCCGGTCGACAAAGCGAGGATAGATTTGAATATGCTGGACACCCCTTTTGGGGGAGCATCTTACCCCTTTGTGGGTGATATAGTCAGTGTATATTACGCGATAAAGCGGTAAATTGATATACGACAAAGGAAGGACATACGCCATGAGTTCTAAAAATGTATGATATATGTTCTACCTAAAGGTATTCTAAAATTTTGTACCGACCATAGAATATATATATATATATATCCAACCATTCTGCACCAGAAGGTTGTGACACAAGGTCAATTTTTGCATGGAGTTAAATTAGTTTGAAATCAGAGTTTTCCTTCTAAACCAGTTGCAAGTTATATATATATATATGTAAGGAGAGAGAGAGAGAGAGAGAGAGAGAGAGAGAGAGAGAGAGAGAGAGAGAGAGAGAGACTCATCTTAGAAAGCGTAACTAATTTCTGTCCCAAAATGCTAAGGATCAAGCAGATACTACAGTCTGATCGTGTGTAGAAGAATGTGACAGCTGTACATAAAAAAGCACTTGAATAATTGTAGAGAAGTTTCTTGGCCTGAAAACATTAATGAAGGGCTTAGGAACGGACACTGATCCTGGGTAGAGAAGTGTGAGGGTCGTAGGTGCAAACAAGCTGAATAATTGAATATATAACAGGGAAATCAAACGAAGACGTGAGATAAAAAAAAAAGAAAGAAAAATATCAAAAAGTAATAATGAAGGTAAAATTAAAAAAAAAAAGAAAAGTTATTATACGTAAAAGAAATCAATGAAGAATGAAAAAGAGAAAAAAAGGAAAAAGAAAGAAAAAAGAAATAATAGACAAAAAAAAAGGAAGAAAATTAAAATAAAGATAATGAAACGAATAATCTCGATGGCCTACTCTTCTCGTCGTATTAACTACATTGCCAAAAATGGTGACCGGAAAACAATGAAGTGTGATAACCAGTAAACTCTTGACTCAGAAAGATATGAATTCTGTTAATAGATGGGGAAAAATATAAAAGAAGAACCTAAACTTTATTAAGGATTCGCCAAGTAATGTCTTATGTATTTAATTACGTTAGGGATACAGTGATACTTGCAGTTCACTCCCCACCGAAAATAAATCTATCTATCGCAGTCTCTGCATCTCTTTCTCTCTCTCACTCTCTTTCTCTCTTTATCTATCTATCTATCGCAGTCTCTTCATCTCTCTCTCTCTCTCTCTCTCTCTCTCTCTATGTGTCTGTCAGTCTCTATCTATTTATCTATCTCAATATCACCATTATCTATCTATCTATCTATCGCAGTCTCTTCATCTCTTTCTCTCTCTCACTCTCTTTCTCTCTCTCTTTCTCTCTCTCTCTCTATCTATCTATCTATCTATCGCAGTCTCTTCATCTCTCTCTCTTTCTCTTACTCTCTCTCTCTCTCTATGTGTCTATCTGTCTCTATTTATCTATCTCAATATCACCACTATCTATCTATCTATCTATCCCAGTCTCTTCATCTCTGCCTGTCTGTCTGTCTGTCTCTTTCTATCTATTTATCTATCCCAATATCACCATTATCTATCTATCTATCTATCTGGGGGTGTCCTCGTGGTACAATGGTTAAAGCGATGGACTGCGGAATCGTAATAAGCGAGTTCGTACTCCAGTCGCGTTATTACGTTCACTTTCGGGCAAATACCCTTGGGAAAGGTATGAGCCCCTCTTATCCTCCCAGCTATGGTTAAATAGTATCACTACTGTTCTTCTAGGAGAATAGATTTGGCATTAAATAACCTACAAATGTTGATGTGCCATTAAACAAAGAAACCAAACCAAACTTATCTATCGATCTATATATCTACGCTGTTTGCATTTCGCATAGTGCTAACGTGATTTGGAAAGGTATGAATCCTACTATTCTCCTTCCAGCTATGGGTAAAGAGTAGGATAGACTGTAGACTTTAGCTTTGGTATGGCAACGGGTCTAGGAGAAGAAAAGGTGTGAATGTGATTCTATAAAACTCTACGAAAATTGACCATGTGTCACACCCTGCTCGTGTGGAGAGGTTGGGTTAATACATATATAAACGTATTCATATCTATCTATCTCATTCTATTCATCTTTCTCTGTATATATATATATATATATATATATATATATGCCTGATTGATTGATTGATTTTAACGGTGTGTCAACCGGTCTAGGGTTATTTCATATCAAGTTAATTGCGTTTATTGTACGTTCATATTTACATAGTGTAATTGTTTTGCAGGGATTTTTTTGTTTGCACACGGTCCTATCCATATAATTTTTAAACAGATCTATTCGACCCATAGACAGGAGTCTAACAGGTGCTACAATTTCAGGTAAGAGTAGACCTGGGAGTAATGGCAACGAAGGGATATCCCACACCCGAAAGATCTCCAGAACTGGAGCTTCACCCTCAGATACAGTTTAATGTCATACAAAGGACACCCCTTTTTGGAGTGATCTCACAGGGGGTCAAGTCAGCATATTCTAAGACCCACCAACAGGGCATTTGTCCTCGTGGTGTAATGGTTAAAGCGATGAACTGCGGAATCGTAGTACGCGAGTTCGTACTCCAGTCGCGCTATTACGTTCACTTTCGGGTAAATACCCTTGGGAAAGGTATGAACCCCCTTATTCTCCCTCCAGCTATGGGTAAATAGTAGGACGGACTAGGTTCTTCAGCCTTGGTTAGGCAACTAGTCTAGGAGAAGGAAAACTCTGAATTCAAACCTGTTAAACTCCGCTTAAAAATTGACCTTGTGTCATATCCTGCCCGAGCGGAGGGGTTGGGTAAATAGTACCAACAGGGCATTTAATATGGTGTCGTATAGCCATAGCCATAATCATAATAAGATCAATCCCAAATATAATACACATACACATACAGGCAGATTCTGTTGTTCAGGTAAGGACGGTTTTATTAACTTCTGACTTCGGTTCTTCGACACGAGGAGAGAGACACAAATCTTACTATGCTGACCCTGCTATGCTGACTATCCCCAACGCGCGGTGCATCTTGGTGATGTTTAAGATCTCTGTCGGTAGAGATCCGAAAAACCCAACTACATCTTTCAACGGTCAAAATTCAACTCTCAACTGACTCTTTTTCAAAATTCTAAAATTCTCAGGACCATCTCTTCCGGGCATGACGTCATCCACACTCCAGCCCATTTCCTCTCTGGGGGTTTATTATGACAATGGTGATTGTCATATCCTTTGCGCTCGAGCGTAAACTGCACCAATTGACGATACATCTCAACTCTTAATCCGAATAGTTCAAAGCCTTACCAAACTGAATGATAAAATATAATTAACGAAAAATGATTAATATAAAAAAACCATTCCTTAATTATATAACAATGGTACAAGGCGACTTGTGTGATGGGACATCAATTGATGTGATATCAATTGATGAATATGTGATAACTATACAAGTTTAGTTAAAAAAAATCTCAGTTTTATCCTTAAACCCTAACAACCCAGTGGGCTGGGGGTGTAGAATACACCGACTGTATCTTTGCGGAATGGAAAGCCCCGTCAACCATCGAATGTCCTAGATATGACATTAAACCATCTTCCAGGTTCACTCTGACTCGGAGTGGTAGAACCTGATTGGATCCTATGTCTATATGAAATTCAACAAATTATGTGTGCAATCAAATGACTGCTGTTAAATTGAGACTTTTATACGGAAATACTTGAAACGATTTAACTGTGTGCAAAAACAAACAAACAAAAAAAAGAGCTCAGGCCTGTTTAAGAACATCATCTACAAAATGTGTTTACAAATCATATATATTTGATATAGATGCATAAACAGGATTTGGCATTAAATAACCTACCAGGGTGGAGGTGCCATAAAACTCAACTCAACCAAAGCAAATCTGGAATATTGTTCAAGAAAACATGCTATGATCTGGGTATATTGTAAGGCTAATGTAAATTTTCTTTGAATATTTTTTGCTGTTCCCATTACGTCACTATGTTTTCTAGCGGACAATATATATATATATATATATTTCATTTGCTTTTTTATCATATATATATATATATATATATATATATATATATATAAAACTGGTATAATTTTTATTTTTTACTTTTAATGTGATCAGTTATATTGAATAGTACTAAAATGACAATTTTCTAAGATTTTTTGATAAAATAGTATTAATATACAATATCATATTTTATTATATAACTTAATTTTGTTAAGAGGTTTTTAATTCCCATGTAAGTTGTTTATAGTTGATGATTTTCTCTCCCTAAATCAATTAATTCCTTTATTTTATATTTTTTACTTATCTCATTCATTGGGGTTTAAAAGTTTTGTTTGCCATTACATAAGAAATGAAGAGGAAAGGGAAGAGAAGTCAAAAAATGATACATATTGATAGAGGAATTTAATGTCATTTGTCAATCAGACAGGAAAAACAAATGGTCTGGTCTTTATGTAATAAAAAAGATAAAAAAGTAAATGAAATTTGGGTTTAGGAGAAAGGATGGCCGGAATGTTTTGGGTTTTTCTAAATCTTCATTAGAAAATTTTCATTATTTCCTTGTGTGAAGATGCAGAGTTAACATTTAAAAAATGTAGGGTCTGCTGAAATAAATATTAATACAAAAATATGAGTAATTTTTAAAGGTTTTTCTTTTATATGGTATATAAATATATATATATATATATAAAGAAAGAATGCAAGAAAAGATAGACTACATGTGAAATAACACGACTCAGTGTATCCTAATACGTAAATAGGTATGAGCAGCTAAGTAAAATATATTTTATCAATATTTTTTCTTATTTTAGCCAAGGTCTGTCATTTCAATTTCGGATAATGAAGTCATCATAGTTGGAACTACAGCGATGTATTATGGGATAGATTTTGTCACGACTTAATTCAATATGGCTGCAGAGGTTGACAATGACTCTGTCTGAAGAGATTGTAAATTGATAGAAATTAAGAATGAAAGAAAAAAAAATCTAAAAAGCCGGAATGAGAGAAAGAAAGTGGTCTTCACAGCATTGTTGTAAGAAAAAAAAAATCCTGTGTATATTTACCCAAGCCCTTCGTCACAAGTTGATTGTGACACAAGGTCAATTTTTCGGTGGAGAACAGCTGGTTTGAATTCAGTATTTTCCTTCTTTTAGAGTGGTTGCGCAATCAAAATCAAAGAACCCAGTCTGTTCTATTATTTTCCCATAGCTAGGGAAAGAACAGAAAGACTCATGCTTTTCACAAGCGATAATTGAAATACAAAGAGCCTCGAATAGGATTTGAATTCGGGTCGCCATTTTATATGTCGATAACCGTTAGGCTGCTATGAAAAAAAAGATATTGGTAGTGAGCTTGATGTTGTTTCAGATGTTGAACAATTGTTACATAGCCATGAGGCGGATATGTGAAATAGACATACCCATACCGGTACGTAAAACGTTCATAATGTTCATAAACATATAATGATAACATAGGAATTCCGAAACACGAAAAACACTTGACGACTTCTTAGTTCAGGTACGAAACTTTTTATTACCTTAAAAGGTTTTTCGATATAAGAAAGAGAGAGGCACAATCTTTCTATGCAGACTGCTTTTACATCGTCAGCTCTCAAACCAATTAACGCGCGGCGCCCGTAGCGCACAAATTCGTCTGGCCACGACGAGCCCCGAAAGTCAACCGTCTTCCTCCCAGGCAAAACTCTACTAACTGACTAAATCTCAGCCCACATTTCCGGTGCGTGACGTCATTCACATCCCTGGTCACATCCTCTTTCTGGGATTTTTATTGTGACATCTCTGAATGACACGTCCGCTCCGCACGCGCGTAAACACCTGCGCTCATGTTTGTACCTAACTAACCCATGCACTGAGCCGAAAAGTTCTCAGCCTAACTAAATCCAAAGGCAAAATATATAAAACGAAATCCCTCGGCCATTATATAACACAATGTGTGAAATCGTTTTAAATTAGGAATAACGATTTTACAAAAACTTTTCCTAGTATTGCATTGGACTTACTCAGAGAATTAATATAATTGTATGTAACGCTACAAGTTGCCCCAGCGTTTCAAATCGGCAAGTTTACCCACTAAATGTGCATCCAAATTTGCACTAACATCCCGGTTCATTTAAGGTAAAGCATAAGAAAAATTTCTCCTACCCATATTGTAAATGGTGTTCTCTGAATTATTTATACTTTCCGTTGAGATAAGTTGAAGGCATTACTTTCAAAGGATCCTTCTCCTATATACCAGCCCATTGGCATAATGGTTTGAGTGTCCGCAAATAGTTCGGGAGACCCAGGTCGAGTCATACCAAAGACTCAAAAATGGTACTCGATGCCTCCTATTTAACACCCAGCATTATAAGGTACGGATCAAAGGTAAGTGTAGTAAGCCAAGAAAAAGAGCAGAGTTATCCGCTATACCTAGGTGTAGTAGTTATTGAAAAAGGGAACGTTCGTGTCGCCATCGATTCCGGTCGGTCATTTTAACTAATATATATATATATAAATCCAATGGTACGTGAAAAATTTTTGAATAGCTTTAAGCAGAGGTTAGATTGTAAGTTCTAAAAAAAAAGCTTTTTTCGGTCACGTCTCATCAGAGAAGGACCCTAACAAGCAAGCCATAAAGTGAAGTTAATCAAGGTATATATATATATATATATATATATATATATATATATATATAATGAAAATAAGTGGAAAAGTGGATAAACCAATAGACAATGGATTCAATGATATTACGTTCTTTATTGAAATAAGAACTTACGAAATATCTTTAAATCCGTTGTCAGTGTTGGTTTAACCACTTTTCCGATTATTTTTATCATCTTTTCAGATTTATCAAAATCTACCATTTCCGCACACAACACACACACACACACACACACACACACACACACACACATATATATATATATATATATATATATATATATATATAATCAGTATAAAATTATTCAAGAGAAAATAACGATGACGTTTAAGTCAAAAGTTATTAATGTCAATCTAAGCTTTATCTGGAAAATTCAAATTTATATCAACAATCATTTTTGGTTGGTTGGTCATTTGGTTCCTTAACGTGTCAGCACTAGTTGCGTTATTTAATGCCGAAGTCAGTCATATAATTGCCAGTAACTAAACAAATAATCACTTGTAAACATATCTTCAACAATAAGGATTCTTAATATCAATAATTTGTACACAATTATATGTTGCCCAGTCGGCTGGGGCTGTAGAATACACCGACTGCTTCTCTGCAGAGAGGTAACACCCACCCCCTAACGAGTGTCCTGGATATGACACTAAATAATCTGATGGTGAGGTTCCAGCAGTGCTGGAGCTTTGGGGAATGCAGAGTACCCCTTCATTGCAATCGCTCCCAGGTCCACTCTGGGTTAAATAGAACTAACAGCATACTTATGCTAAAATGAATTGTTTGAGTAAACTGAATAGCTTTAAATAGAAATGATTTTCACAGTTAAACCGAACTTACATTTAAACTGCGTACTTAACTGAATTATTTGAAATGGAACTGTTTTTTACATTAAACTGTATTTACACTTAACTGAATTGTTACATATAACTTCTTGAATAGTTTGAAATGGAAATGTTTTTGACAATTAAACTGTGTACTTATGCTAAACTGAATTGTTTTAAATAGAACAGATTATTCATATAAAAATGGATTCGGCATTAAATAACCTACAATGGTTGATATGCCATAAAACCCAGCCCAACCAACTAACCAACCAACAATTATATGGTCGCAAGTATTCCTATCCAATACTGATAATTTATGCAGAATTATAAAGTTTCAAGTATTCTTATCAAATACGAATGATCTTTACAGGTATATCACTATAAGGAGCAAGTCCAGTTCAATGATAATCATTTATTTGGTTTGGTTTCTTTTTTTAATGGCACATCTACATTCATGGGTAATTTAATGCCAAAGCCATCCTCGTAGAAGAACATCAGTGACACAATTTAACCCACAGATGAGGAGGATAAGGGGATTAATACCTTTTCCAAGGGTGTAAAAAAGGGAACCTAATAGCGCGACAGGAGTTAGAACTCGCTTACTGCAAGAATGTTTGTTCTCCTAATAACAATTTGTTTTTACAGTTACAGGGTTGCTAGTATTCCAATCTAATACTAATAATTTTGCTGGCAGATCTATTTGTTCCATAGTTGTGATTCGAACAGATATTACAGCTTCAGATCAGTAATGGCAATAAAGACGTGACACCACACTTCCCAGATTTCTAGAACAAGAGCCTCACCCCTAGGTATAGTTTAGTGTCATACCCAGAAAAAAAAGCGGCTAAGATTCCAATTATGAAACGGTTAAATTCAGTCTCTAAAAATATTTCCTGTTCAGCTTTTATTTATTATTATATAAGTGTTAAATTTTAGGTAATAACCCGCAGCTGATATTAATAAAAGAAATGTATTTTTTCTCAGACAGTGTTTTGTGTGTGTGTGTGTGTGTGTGTGTGTGTGTGTGTGTGTGTGAAAGAGAGAGAGAGAGAGAGAGAGAGAGAGAGAGAGAGAGAGGTGGGGTCTTAAGGGCTTCAAATAACACGAAGTAAATTGATTTGGTTTGAATAGACTGAGGTTGAGGCAAAATTCTGTAAAAAAAAAAAAAAAAAAAAAAAGAAACGCGATAGACAAGATTTAAGCGAACTCAGGTATTGAATTTTTTTATCGTAAAAAAGAGGAGGGGGGACGAACGAAGGAACCAAAATGGAGACTGAAGAGTAGAACACACAGAAATTCGATTACTGACTTGATTATTTTATGACTTAATCATCTAATGATCATCTCTGTCTGTACTGTACGCAATATATTTTTGTATATATATATATATATATATATATATATATATATATATATATATATGTGTGTGTGTGTGTGTGTGTGTGTGTATACGTGCATGAATACATATATATATATATATATGCATGTAAATATCTATATATACATATATACCCACATATACGTGTGTGTGTGTGTGTGTGTGTGTGTGTGTGTGTGTGTGTGTGTTGCATGTAATGCTCAAGAGTTTTCTTTGTCTGTTCAGGTTCGGGTTTTACATAAACTGTCATAAAATAACTGCTTTAACTTAGCAAAGGTACCGATTTTTTTGCTTATTAGAAGAGTGAACAGTCTTATCCTCTGGAAAAAAAGGTGTTTTGGATAAGACGTTAAACTGTAATTGATAATGAACTTCCAGTTTTGGAGGTTTGGAAAGTGTGCAGTACTCTTTCATCGTTATTACTTTCAGTTTCACTCTGACCCAAATTGATAATACCGGAAAAGGTCCCATCAATGGGTCAAATTGATCTGTTTAAAAATTATTTGTATTCAATTTGGGCAAAAAGCAAAAACAAAATAAAAAACAAAAACGAAAAAAGCCTTCTCGTAACTAATGCACAAAAATATAATCATTAACGTCTAATGAATGTGATTCCCTAACCTCTTGCCATAGAATAACCATAGACGAGTTAATATCAATCAATCAATCTGCTCTCATCAAACGCGTATCGTTCTCTATTGGTAAAAAGTAATCTTTCAATTACTGTTCAACTTTTAACATTTTGGTGTACCTCATGTGGTCTGCAAGCTTCGTTAGAAGATTATAACTTGTGAGTTGGATTCTCTTAAGAAAAATCTAGTCATTGCCAACTTAAAACATTCTGCCTATACAGCAAGGCAAGATCATCTAAGTGAGGAATCCTTTCAAGCTTGGCTCAAGCATTTTCGCACTAGAGATCTTAGTCGGCTACTTTCACGGTTAACTGTATCAAAACTCAGGGAATAAAATTTGGGACTAAAGCCATTTAAAGCTTTTCTCTCAAATCATATATCAGATGGGATCGGTAAATTGACCGTAAAGATTTTTAGCCACAATTTACCAACTGTTGACTCAAGAGGAAAACGTATTTTATTTGGATGATGAATTATCTAAGCAAGTGAAGCGGTATTTTATATGTAGGAAATAAATTTCTGTGATTAAGATGGAACGGAAGACAACAAGCGAAAGAAACAAAATTGAAACACAGTGTTAATAAGTTAGTAAAAGTAGAGTTGGCGACCGTAGTCGAGGGCGACCAGAAGGCTCCCTTTTCAATTGCTACTACACCGAGGTGTAGGGGAGGACGCTACTCCTTTCCCTGGATTGCTCCACTTTACCCTTGATACGTACCTTATATTGCTGAGTGTTAAGCAAGGAGGTATCACGTACCATTCTAAAGTCTTTGGTATGACGCGACCTGGGATTGAACCCAAGTCTCCCGGACTATTGGCGAACACTCTATCCACTAGACTAATAAAATTGGTAAAATGTATCGGGCACTGGTACCTTTCTTTCAAAATTACTTTTTTCCCTTTATTCTTTTATTTCCATTTCTTTTTTGCTTTTCTTTGTCTTGTGCAATTCTTTCTTTCTTTCTTTCTTTTACTCTATTTCCCTGTTCTTTCTTTCTTTCTTTCTTTCTTTTTTCTTTCTTTCTTCTATTTCCTTGTTCTTTCTTTCTTTCTTTCTTTCTAGTCCAAGATTTCATCACGACATTCGTTCTGTTTTCTTACTTCAGTGAACATCATTACGCATGCGCATATCAAAGCACTCGTCTTGCAGTTCAATTCATATCTCAAATCAGCGCCATCAACTTGCATCTTTTTCGCTATGTTTGCACTAATTCTCGCCAATGTCTATAAAAAAAAAACTTTACGTGAATGTATAGGAAATTGTCTACTCGTGAATTCATAATGAATCTTATCTCGAGACCTCAAGCGACAAAAAAGCATCAATGTTATTGGAGAAAGGCATTGGCGGTTAGTTGCTGGCTGATCGGTTTTTTAAAAAAAAGGCATTTCTAGCGTCTGTAGATGTTCAGATGAATTTGTATACGATTACTTTTCGGTAAACGGAGAAGAGATAATGGAGATGCTAATCCAGTGGATTAGGCCTCTCAGATAATTGGAAGATTCAATTAGTAATCTCAATTGATTTAGTGACACTTTATCATTTAAAGGAAGGAAGGAAGACGAAGAAGGATCGAACATTCCAGGGTTGGTCCTACGTGGTACGGAGATTTGGTGAGTGTCTAGGTTCGTAGAGTAATGATTATAGTCGTAGGAAGTGGACGCAGCTATCCAAGTTCAAACCCTGAACGAGGCTGTTTGCATTTTACATTGCGCTGATACTCTTGAGAAAAAGATTCTCCTTCCAGTTGACAGTTGGGCAGTTTGGGCTCTTTAACCTTGGTATGGTACAGGAGGAGAAAAACTCTGAATTCAAACAAGAACTGGGGAGGGATGGGCTCTGCTAGGCTACATCTGCCGTACACACGCTACACGACGAAACAACGTCGTGAGATAAATCTCTTAGATACAGTGTATGATGCGAATTTCATAGAATTTTATCGAAATATAAAAAAAAAATGATATAATAAAAACATATAACTATTGATTTAATAAATAACGGCTTTGTAATTTTGTATGCTAACATACGATGCCAAAAGTGTCTCATCGTAGCGAGATTATTGATAGCTCAATAGACTTTACATTCATTAACTTATAGAATTAAGCAATTTCCTGTCCAATTTGGAAATTTTTTTTTTAGGGTTTTTTGTTATCATTTTACGTCTTACTTAGTCTGGCACATGAACCTTAGATTACGTACAGTACCTGCAGTTGTAAATGGTCACCCATTTAAGTAGTGGACAGGGTCATCGTTACTTAGCTAACGAATAGCCCTGCTTTTAGCGTGACTTGCCCTTAAAGTCGTATGTGGGTGTTTGTTGACGCTTACAATAATTTTTTAAGGAGATGATTATAAAATGATCATTTTAGAATTTTTTCTCTTATTTATTTACTATTAGTTGTAATATCTATCTTATCATTATATATTCATACATATATATTTATAAATGTCTATACACACACACACACACATATATATATATATATATATATATAACGATAATGGACATTTTAATAGTTTATAGATATAAGAATATCATATTATATATATTTTAATATCAATAAATTACTAAAGTTTCCATTATCCTTATAAATACACACACACACACACACATATATATATATATATATACATATATATATGTATACGTCGTTCGAAAAGTTCTAAGCCCCTCTCAGATTGTAGACGAGTTGCGCACCTCTCACGAGCCACAGGTGCACAGAAATTAAGACAGAAATCAGAATTAGATTTTCAAGTTTCATAAGACGTGGTTGTCGGTTGCCACAAGAAAAATGTTCAGCTCTGATTATTTTTTCTGGTGAGGATTAGAACTTCCTGAACGACTATTGTATGTATATATATATATATATATATATCACTCATAGACAGTCTCTTTCGTTGTATCACAACTCTAGAGTGTAGCTAGACACGTAGGGCGCTTGAAGCTGGGTTCGAAACCCGCCCAACTTTACATTAGACTCAGTATCATACCGCTCAGCCAACAAGTAAACCAAGTCAGCTCGGGAATTATAAAGCATTTAGTAGTAACTTTCGTTTGTTTACATTTATACCTTACCGGGTAACAGAGTGCTCGAAGAGCTTTGCACACACACACACACATACACACACACACGTATAATATATATATACATTTGCATATATATATACACACACATACACACACACACGTATAATATATATATATATATACATTTACATCTATACACACACACACACACATATACATATATATATATAAATATATATATATATATATATATATATATATATATATGTGTGTGTGTGTGTGTGTGTGTGTGTGTGTGTGTGTGTATGAAAATGATTGCGCATAGTCACCTGACAAAAGTAAAAAGACATTTCTATTTTGCAAGAAATTTTATTCAGAGCTCGGAACAATTCGTGAATATATTATTATATCAATTCCGATATTCTGTACGTATCATTAGCAGCTTTTAATTTTTTTTTTTCGCTCTTGTAGGTATTGAATTCATCTGATCAGTTATCATCTCTTCTGGGATATCCAACTTGACTGCATTGAAAAGACGAAGCAAATCTTTTGTTAAATATTTTCCGAACATTTTCTATATTTCATTATCGTGTTCAATCGTATTCAAGACAGGAAGAATAACCTAGTTAGAAATTAGAAGCTATTTGCTGATAGCATATTCCTCTACCTGACTGACCAACAATAAAGCTTTTTTTCGAAATCGGACAATTTTCGTTCTCCCAAGGTACAAGATAATGTGACGCGATTGTCTTGTTATTTTACTTGTGTTTTTATAGTAAACAGAGTCGCTTTCAGTGAGAGCATGTTTGTGTAGCCATCTACGAGTTTGTGGCGACGTCCTTGTGTTAATATTAGAATATATTATGCGTGTGTATGCATTGTATTGTTAGGCATATAGAATATACCGGTATATAAGACGCAGTCTAAATTTAGCATGGAATATGCTCGAAAAAGAAAAGCTATTTATATTCATTCTAAAATTAGATGTGCCATAAAACCTAAATGATTTATAATTCTGAAGCTTGAGGCGGGTTGCCTGAGGCTTTATTGTATAGAGCGCGGTGAGATACTGGGGTTCAGATTTTGAAGGAAAAAGTTAGTCAATACCGTTGTAATCTTTCTAGTGCCATCGGAGAGATGCACCCAATTCTCTTGTTTTTGTTAGAGAATTTATTACTCGTATTCTGTCCCAGAGAGCTGTAACCGAAAGGAGCAGTACCTACTCATTTCAGAAGGTGGGGTTAGGTTTATTGTCTAATTTCAAAAGTGACCCCGACAGGGGCAAGACGATTTTTGTCCCTGTTTTTCTTTTCGTATGCAGGATTGTGTGGGTGCTTGTCATCTTAATTTGTAAGTCTAGTCCAATCCTGATTTTCGTTTTATAATGCACAGGGTGATTTTTGTTTATAATGTACTGGAGGATTTTCGTTGTATGATGCGCTGGGGGATTTTTATTGTATTGTGCACATGGTGATTTCCATTGTATAATGCACAGGAGAATTTTAAGATATGTTCATGGGAGTGGGTAATAGGTAGTATAGGACAGGAATTACAGTTGTACATGTATGGATGAACATTTACGTATATCTTGTGGATTCTTTAACGGAACAATTAAATTTGAATCTAAAGCTTCGACTTACAACAATTTCTGGTGAGAAATAAACAGGAATGACAAATCAAAATACCTGAATCGACGAATCATCACTTGCCATCGCCAGCTTGTCCAAAATATCATTACTTACCTAAAAAAGAAATAAAATATTTGATTTTAGAGCAGAAAAAATAAGAAAGAGGTTATTCAAAGTATTTGTTATACACGAAATATTAAAGGTCAATTTTTAAGCGGAGTTTAACAGGTTTGAATTCAGAGTTTTCCGTCTCCTAGACTAGTTGCCTTGCCAAAGCTGAAGAACCCAGTCTGCCCCACAATTCACCCATAGCTGGAGGGAGAATAATTGGATTCATACCTTTCCCAAGGGTATTAGTGCTATGTGAAATGCAATCAGATTCGTCCAGGATTTGTTTATAAGCATAAAAACATTAACGGAACCGTGGTTGATAAGGTTATTTTTGTGACTGTGCAAAAAAAAAAAAAAAAAAAAGGAGAAAAAGAAAGAAAAAAGAAAAACAAGGTATTCGAGATGAGAGTAGGAATATGAGTTATATTTTTCTGAAAAAAAAAAAAAGAAAAAAAAGAACTAATGACTCATGATTTAATCGGTAAAGCAGCCGATGAAAATAACCAGGCTTCCTCAAGGGAACGAAAATTCCAGTCTCATTAAAAGCTTGATCATTATTATGCTTCGCAATGTAAAAATAGGGATTTGAGTAGAGGAAACAAAATAAACAAATGAATAAATAATGGCCAGATTTAAAGAAGGGTTATGATAACTCCGAATAGGGTCCTGTTTATGACTCTAAATTATTTGACAGTCCTGGAGCTTTGGGGAATAAGGTGTACTCCTTCATTGCCATTACTCCCAGGTCCGCTCTAACCCAGTGTAGTTGTACAAGTTATGATTTCATCTATTGGTCAAATAGAAATATTTAAACATTTTCCGAACTTGAAATCATTTAACTGTGTGCAAACAAATGACTGATATCAAATTGAATTATTAGTATTTGATAGCAATACTTGAAACCATTTAAATGTGTGCAAACAAATAACTGATGTCATACTGAATTATTAGTATTTGATAGCAATACTTGAAACAATTTAACAGTGTCCAAACTAATGAACAGTGTTCAATAGAATTATTATTTAATTGCATACAAATAAAATTATGAGTATAAAATGGCAATACTTGAAGCCATTTAACTGAGAGTAAAGAAATGTGCCCTGGCTCGTTTAAAATAATGTTACCCACAAACCCTTCCTTTAAAAATCATATATATTCAACATTTAAATGTATTAACAGGATTTGGAATTACAAGAGTTGATATGCCATAAAATAAAACCAACTAACCAACCAACCAACCTAAGATTCAAATATGAAAGAGGATTCCAATAAAAATTGTTTGATGCCCTGTTGACTGGGGCTATAGAATACGTCACCTTCATCACTGCAAAGAAATTAAACCCACCCCCACCAACAAAGCCACCGGTTAGCCGCGGGTGAGGCCCCATAATGCTAGGTCACGGGATCTTGCTGGCTGAGCAGTCCTTGACCCGGAAACTGTACTGGTCGATTGACTTGCAACACTCCCCCTTGACTCTTACTCGGTCCTGTCGGCTGGGGCTACAGAATAAACATACTGCTTCTCTGCAGCTCCCCCAACGAGTATCCTAGATATGACACTAAGCAATCTGATGAAGAGGCTTCAGTAATGCTGGAGCTTTGGGGGAATGAGGAGTACCCCTTTATTGCCATTGCCCTCAGGTCCACTCTGACCATGCTAGAACCTGATAGGGCCCTATCTATGGGTCAAATAGGACTAAACTACGCACTTATGCTAAACTGAATTGCTTGAAATGGAACGGTTTTGACATTTAAAGTGCGTACTTATGCTGAACTGAATTGTTCGAATTGAAACTGTTTTTGTATGCAAAACTGAATTGTTTGAAATAAAACTGTTTTGACATTGAAACTGTACTTACGCTAAACTGAATTGTTTGAATTAGAACTGTTTGACTAAATTGAATAACTTGAAACTGAAATGTTTTTGACAATTAAACTGTATACTAATGCTGAATTGAATTGTTTGAAATAGAACTGTTTATTTGTATAAAATTGGATTTGGCATTAAATAACATATGAAGGTTGATATACGATAAAACTCAAACAAACAAACAAATTTTATGAAACTTATCGAGTAAAAAAATGTCTTATATTCTTTAGTCAGAACGCGGAAAAGATTTCTATAAAGATTTCTATAAATTGAAAGAAATAGATGACTATTACTTATTGCATCTTTCCTAACCTATAACAAAAAGCGATACTTTAATACTTGTATTAATCATTCATCTTGAAAATCGGACTTTACATTAGTTCCAACAAGAAAGAAACATCAGCATCAACACTAATCGCTTTTACAACGGAAACCCAACGTTTAGTATCAAATAAGTTAACACGAGGCGTAACGGTTATCGCCGTCGGAAATGGAATCAGCATCCCGGGTTCAAATCCCAGCGGAGGCGATTTACGCTTCACTTCACGCTGATGTTCTTAAGAAACTCTTCTCCCTTCACACCATGGGTAAATATTTGGGCAGATTGGTTTATTTTGATTTGGCAACCAGTCCAAGAGAAGGAAATCTCTGAATGAAAACCAGCTTTACTCCCCTTCAAAATTGACCTTGAGTCGCCTCCAGTCCGCGGCAGAGGGGTTGGGTAAATACATTTAAAATAAAAATTTACGATTAAGAGACACAAGGAGGCTTTTGTCAGAAGTTAGAGCAATATTCTTATTTTACTAGATGAAAGGAAATGTTCACCTTGCTTGTTTGATATATGAACGAAGGTAAAAAATTAAAGAGTGTCCATAAAAGACACTTTTTCAAAAGCATGATGAGTAATTATGGTGATTAAGTTATCGGACTGATTGATTAATTTTAACGGTATGTCAATCTGTCTAGGTTTTATTTTATACCCAGAGGTTAGGGAATTGCGTTTATTGTACGTTCATATTTTGAGTCGTTTCTTTTGAGCTTCTTTTTGCATACGGTCCGACCGACTACGATTAATTTTGAACAGATTTACTTGACCCCCTAGATGGTACCCTAACTGGTACTAACACTCCAGATTAGGGTGTACCTTGCAGAAATGCCAAAGAATAGGTACTCTACACGCCCTCATCTTCAGAACTGGAGCCCCATCATCAGATGTAGTCATGGACAGAAAGTTTTTTTGGCGGGAGGGAGGTGGTTTTAATCCTCTGTAGGAATGCAGTCAGCATATTCGAAGCCTCACTGACAGGGTGAGTGGATGGGTGAGTAGTGGAAGACATCATTTATTAGATTTTGTTGACCTTTTTAAAGTTAAGCAAGTAAACGTTATAACAAAACTTATGATAGAGAGAGAGAGAGAGAGAGAGAGAGAGAGAGAGAGAGAGTCTGTGAAAGAAAAAGAGAGAAAGTCTGTGAAAGAGAGAGTGACATACAGTGAGAGAGAGAGAGAGAGAGAGAAAAAGAAAGAAAGAGAGAGTGTTTTTGAGTGTGTGAGAGAGGAAAACAGACAAGAGAGTGAGAGAGAGACATAGTGTGTGTGTGTATGCGCGTGTGATTGTGTGTGAAAGAGAGGGTGACAATGAGAGAGAGAGAGAGAGAGAGAGAGAGAGTGAAAGAGAAAGTGTGTGTGTGTGTGTGTGTGTGTGTGAGAGAGGGAGAGTCTGAGAAAGAGAGTGACAGAGAGAGAGAGAGAGAGAGAGAGAGAGAGAGAGAGAAAAGGAGAGAGAATAAAATGAAGTAAAGAAAAAAAAAAAACGGGAAATAGAGAAGCCGGTCTATCGTTGCAAAAAAACGTTCGCGTCAAATAATGACATAATGTGTTTTTGTTGTCACAACTAAGAAGCGGTTGAGTTGACAGGCGGTAAAATAGGTGAATGGCGGGAAATTGTGAGATTATCTAAATGAGGCTAAAAACGACATCTTTTGTTCTCTAGATTAATAATGAATACAAATACCAAAAGAAAATAAAATAAAGGGAAGTGAGCGGGGAAAAAAAAAGATAGGATAAGAAAAGAAATGAAAAAAAGAAATAGTCGATTCTATCAATTCCGTTATACCATATAATTCATTCTATCTTAGACTTTGTTTAAGCATCGACGTTTTTCTTTTTATTTCTCCCAGTTAATACCTTTCTAAATTCTTTCCTCATTTGTTGATGTCTTCTACCTTTGTATATTTATCAATTGTATGTCTGCCTATCTATCTATCTATCTATCTATCTATCTATCTATCTATCTATCTATCTATCTATCTATCTATCTATTGCAGTCAGTTCCTTTCTTCCCATCTATCTATCTATCTATCTATCTATCTATCTATCTATCTATCAATTGTAGTCAGTTCCTTTCTTCCCATCTATCTATCTATCTATCTATCTATCTATCTATCTATCTATCTATCTATCTATCTATCTATTGCAGTCAGTTCCTTTCTTCCTATCTATCTATCTATCTATCTATCTATTGCAGTCAGTTCCTTTCTTCCGATCTATCTATCTATCTATCTATCTATCTATCTATCTTGTAAGGATTAGCTCAGGAAAATAAAAGCATTTTCACGTATAAAGGTCACATTGAAATTTATTATCTACTAATAAGACCTCATTCAATGAATGTTCGGTATGTTTAACAACAAAATTTTTAGTTAATAACTTTCTCCAAATTTAATTAATGTACACTACTTAAAAGAAATGGAAAAAATTCTACTTAAAATTCTAATGACGTTTTTCTTTCTTTTTTTTTTCAATTTTTCTTTTTTTAGTTTTTTTTTAAAACGTTTAGATATCAGTTTCTAAAGTAGAGGCACGTTATTTTAATCGTCTTTCAGCAAATCTATGGAAGGCAACACTCGATGGTATAGAAGGACGAACCGAGTTGGTCTGGTAGATTCTTATGAGTTCAATCCATATGGGGTATCACATGCCGTAGGCTTATGCCAAGAGTACGCTATACGCAATAAATATCTCAGTCTATCTATCTATCTATCTATCTATCTATCAAAGTTAATTATTTCTCTCTGTCTGTCTGTCTGTCTGTCTGCCGTCTGTCTGTCTGTCTGTCTCTCTCTCTCTTTCTATCTATCTAAGTTAATTATCTCTCTCTCTCTCTCTCTCTCTCTCTCTCTCTATCTATCTATCTATCTATCTGCCTTAGAGGTATTCTTGCTGTTTTATAAGCCACCTTCCGAGTCGCTACTTACTGCGCTAGTTTACGCTTCTCAGGGAAAAGTAAATATGGAAGAATAAGTATGGAAATAGGAAATGAACGAAAAGTAAATGAAGGTAAAAAAAAAAAGAATAAGCCAAATCGAACGGAAAGAAAAGCTATTAAAAGAAAAAAAAACATAGCAGTGTGTGTGTGTGCGTGTGTGTGTGTGTGAGAGAGAGAGAGAGAGAGAGAGAGAGAGAGAGAGAGAGAGAGAGAGAGAGAGTGAATAGCGCCAAGAAATGAAAAATAACAGCAGGCAGTAACAGGTAATTATAACACGAAACTAAATATGGCCGAAGGGGTTGAATTCAGATTTTAATCATATAAAATAAACGGGTCGGAATATCTAAAATAAGAAACAGTAAATCAAAATTGAACGAAATCAAATCTTAACTTCTCTCTAATGGCTTTGTGAAAATCTGATTTTATTTTTCTAATCAAACAAGTTGAGATGAAGCCAAATCAGGCGGACAAAAATAGATGGCATGTCCCACAGTGGATATACGAGAGGAGAAAATAAAGAGAGAGAGAGAGAGAGAGAGAGAGAGAGAGAGAGAGAGAGAGAGAGAGAGAGAGGGGGGGAAGAGAGTGAGGGTGAAACAGTGAGAGACAGTGAGAGAGAGGTCGATG
>CAUZXS010005255.1:137500-187500 GCA_963585895.1 Sepioteuthis lessoniana | reverse complement strand
ATTTTAAGGCAAATGAAAACAATAGTTAAAGAAAAAAATATGGAGAGAAGAAATCCAGTAAACAATATAAAATCTGAAAAAAAAAACAAACATGAACAATGTAATCAATAGAAAGAAAGAAAGAAAGAAAAAAGAAAGAAAGAAAGATTAAATCTACTACTCATAAGGTGAAAGGTAAAATGTGAAAAAAAAAGAGAATTGGTTTTGTTTCTTTCTTTCTTTAATGACATATTAACCATCGTGGGTTATTTAATGCCAAAGCCATTTTGAGTAAGAGAGCTGTATTATTTACTCCAAAGCTGGTGGATTAGGAAGAAGAAAGAGAAGAATGAAGAAAAGGTAAATATAAAAAGAAAAAGAAGGAATAAGAAAAAAAAGAAAGTAATAAAATCAAATGACGAAAATCAATGTACCAATACGGTAAAGAAAGAAAGAAAGAAAGAAAGAAAGAAAGAAAGAAAGAAAGAAAGAAAGAATAATCAGGAAAAAAGAAAGTAAAAGCAAAAATGGAAAAAAAATATAGTAGGAAAATAAAGAATAGATAAATAACATAAGAAAAAAGAAAGAAAGAAAGAAAGAAAGAAAGAAAACAAAATAAGAGAATAAATAAAATGACCAAATACCACGAGGAAAAAGTAGAATATAAAAGTAGCGAATAAAAATCTAATTACATTCTAAAGAGTTTATAACATGACTTCTAAAATCCCTGAACATAAATGCGAAGATAGAAAAAGTCGTAAATTGCTATATTTACGTCTTAATCATAAAACCGCATTCAATCACATATGAGAAACAACCGAAGAATCAATTGTATAAATTTAACAATAGTTATTACAATCTCATTAAACGAGTCTCTCGTATAACGGTGAAGCGAAGAGCAAAGAAAAATTTGTTTTTAATGACCAAATAAATGCTTTTAGATCTCGGCGAATCTCAGTGTAAAGTTCTTTTAAATTAATATGCGTAAAAAGGAAAACACTTCAAGACCAGCCAACAAACAGGTACATTGAACGAGCTAAAAACGAGAAGCACGTTGACTGAAATCAAAAGAGAGTGACATTAATAGAGATAATATAATATGAAATAGTAAAATACAATTTAATATGTACGTATGAGTGTTTATAAGAATATATATTAGAGAGTTTTAAATATAGGAAAGTCATGAAAGCAGAGTTTTCAACAAGACTATATATATATATATATATATATAGTCTTATAAAGGTCGCAAATAAGATTGGTCTATTTCTGCATTTAGACATAGTCAGAGGAATGAATAAAGCAGGTATATATATATATATATATATATATATATATATATATATATATTTAGAGAGAGAGAGAGAGAGAGAGAGAGAGAGATGAGAGTGGATTTCAACCTAACAAATATTACCAATTGGAAGATTTTTTACTGAAATCCACACACACACACACACACACACACACACACATAACCACATACTAACTAACACACTCCCACACTCATTCACAAAGATGAGTGTACAACCTACACAGATTGATTTTTTTCTTTGTTTAACGGCATATCAGCCTCCTTGGGTTATTTAAGGTCGAAGCCATCTTTGCAGCTGAACAGCAATATTACTATTCAACCCATTGAAAGGATAGATAGATAGATAGATAGATACCGAGAGAGAGAGAGAGAGTGGGGGGGATGATCAGACTGAGATAGATAGATAGATAGATATGATTAGACATAGATAGATAGATAGATATGAAAAAGGTTGGATAAGGAGAACACACAGAGCGTCAAAATAACAGGAAGACCATTCATTCTTTCATTTCATATTCCCTCCCAGCCTAGTCTCTTATTTTCTCTTTGACCTCGAAACCATTGCAAATCTATCTTCATCTCAAAATCAAGCCCGGGCGACGTATGAAAGAAGATCATGACTGAAAAGGAAAGCGACTTTGTCTTTGATCTCGACTCGTTGACCGAAGCGTTAGCTTTACTCCATCTCACTCTGACTGACCAAGTAGGGTCAGATGATCTAGAAAACATCTTCAGAGTCACTTATCATCTGAACAATACCTCAAGTGGGAAAACAAAACGCCTTTTTGTTGCTGTATGTCTGCATATGTGTATCTGAGTATGTATGCGGGTTTAGTAGTATATATTGAAGTATATATATATATATATATATATATATATATATATATACACACACACACACACATATATATATATATATGTGTGTGTGTGTGTGTGTGTGTGTATATATATATATATATATATATATACACTTGTTTTGTTTAACAGAGATAATCTTAGTATAATTGGCTTCTACCAAACTAAACTATGCTTAGTACTTATTTACCAAGCTTAGCATAGTTATGCTAAAAGGCCATAAGCAGGAAGCATCCAGTGAATTTTGACTCTCATTAGCCTAGTGGGGAGAATGTTCGCCAATGGCCCGGGAGACCGGGATTCAATCCCAGGTGAGTCATACCAAAGACTTTAAAAATGATACTTGATACCTTCTTGCTTTACATTCAGCATTATAATGTACGTATCAAGGGTAAAGTGGAGAAATCCAGGGAAAGGAGTAGCGTCCTCACCAACAATTCAGTGTAGTAGATATTAAAAAGGGAGCCTTCGGGTCACCATCGACTACGGTCGCCAAATTTACTTACTTACATTACTTAGTAATGATCGGCGAGCATAGGTCAAAAGCCTCTCAAGGCTATATATATATATACATATATTTCGTACACGATCTATCCATGAAAGCGGCAAATTCATTATAACGCGCATCTTAAATCATTGAGTCTGATAAAAAAATGTTAAAACCGTAAATTGATATCGACAGGAGGTTCTATTATATATATATATATATATATATATATATATATATATATATATTATTATTATTATTATTATTATTATCAAAGTTGTTGGGCGCATCTTACTTCTGGCCACGTATATGAAATAAATAACTATGTTACTGAAATTTCTAATATGTTTTTATATATGTATGCATGTATGTAAACTTAGGATTAAAAAAGTTCGTCGTGAAATTTAGCACCCTCTAAATCCAGCAGTCCAGATTCTTGCGATTTTTGGTGGTTGAATTCTACACTAAGAATTAAGCTCAACTTTGAATTATAGGACTACGCAGATATTACTAGAAATATATTGCTGCATCTTCACACCATTTCAACAATTGAGTTTCAAGAGAGCTTGGACCAATGAAAACTCGTGGGAACATGTGGCTGACTGATGACAAACAAAATGGAAAGATTTCAAGTAAACAAACATTTCATTTATGATTTGTTCGTTTGACCCAGTGGTTAGAGTGTTCCCAAATGGTCCGGCTGACTTGGGTTCAATCCCAGTTTGCGTCATACTTTAAAAATGTTACTTGATAGCTCCTTGCTTAACAGTCAGCAATATAAGGTAAGTATCAAGGGCAAAGTGGAACAATCCAGGGAAAGGAGTAGCGCCCTCGGTGTACTAGCTATTAAAAAGGGAGCCTTCCGGTCACCCTCAACAACGGTCACCAACAATATACATATATATATATATATATATATATAGTGACTGAGTTTCGTGTGACGATTTTATTTATTTCCAAAAACCACGCCAGTTTCTTCTTTGGTTTCTTTGTATCCCCCCTTATAGAAGAACTATAGTTGTATAATTTAATGAATGGGTAGGGTAAGGGGTTCATACCTATCCCTAGCCAGAAAGTGAACGTAATAACTTGACTGGATTTCGAAGTCACTTAGAACGATGTAGCAGTCCAGCACATTAGCCAAGACCCTACGGAGATTCCCTCTTCACTTATCTCTCTCTCTCTCTCTCTCTCTCTCTCTCTCTCTTCTCTCTCTCCCCGTATACATATACATATATAACTATATGTACATATCTGTTTGTGTGCATGTGTGTGTGTGTGTGTGTGTGTGTGTGTCTGTGTCTGTGTGTGTGTCTGTGTGTGTGTGTGTGAGCATATGTAAACGATACATCTTATTTAGGTAAAAATATTCCCAAGGGAAAAAAGAGTTCTGATATATAAATTTGAATCTTATTTTTTATTATTTCGTAGCATTTTTTTTTTTCTCAACACTTTTGGTAGATTGTACAATTTGCGAGTATTAAGAGCAATCATCTCCAGTGGTAGGTTTTATTAAAAAGTGAGAAATTTATTCTTACATGAATATATGAGTTTTATGCAAGGAGGCCTCGATACCATTTTTTGAGTCTTTGCTAATCACTCGACCTGGGATTGAAACCTGGTTTCCCGATAATATATATATATATATATATATATATATATATATATATATATTAAGGAAATAAAGACCGGTTTTTTAAAATAATTTTCCATAACTAATTACGTTAGCCAGTTTTGAAACAGAATGCTCCAAACGAAAATAAATATGTCAAATTTTTTTCAATCCTTCGTTTCATCTAAAATAAGCATAAATAAATAAATATGTCAGACTTACTTGCATATATATATATATATATATATATATATATATATATATATATATATATATATATATATACACATTTGCACGGTGGCTGGGCCTGTGGATTAAACCGACTGCTTCTCTGCAGGCGGATAAGACTCCCCAATCGACTGTCCTGTTATGATACTAAACTATCTGATGGTGACGTTCCAGTCACCCTGGAGCTTTGGGGAATACAGAGTACCCTTTAATTGCCATCACTCCTTGGTCCACTCTGTCTCAGAGTGGTAATACCTGATCGAGTCCTATATATTGGTCGAATAGAAAGAAACCGTGTACTTATGCTAAACTGAATAGAACTGTTTCTGTATACTTAACTGAATTTTTTCAGATATGACTGTTTTTGACATTCTTTGCTAAATTGAATTGTTTGAAATAGAACTATTTTGATATTTAACTGTGGGTTAATAAATAACTAAACCTACTTGTTTGAAACTTATCAAAATGACTTAATTCGGGATTAGATGACCCGAAAATGAGCTGATATGTCGTAAAAAAAGCAACTAACCAACGAACGGGCACACACACACACACACACACACACACACACACACATATATATATATATATATATATATATATATATATATGAAAAATTTGACCTGAGGAAATGAACAGTTATATCACAAGATAAATTGTTTTTTGTTTACAAAGATAAGTAAAATATCTTAGTGTTTTTCTTTATTTCTTTTTTCATGCGTTGATCAAACTGATGACCTGTAAAATTTGTACAGTATATTTTAATGGATTATTTTTTAAACTACGAAATACTCTTGGTTTCTTTACGTTGCTGTCTTTTGATTATCGTTCCTGTTGAATTGAACAAATAATTAAAGAAAAAAATTACCCTTCCAAATTAAATAAAAACGCAAAAATATAATTTAATGTCTCCAGCTTATAATAATCACATTCTACTTGATTTTCTTCTCGGGAAGAGGAAATATTCCGTGAATAAGTGTATGTAAGATTGTCAACTGTATTCAAATACATCCCCTTAGTTGTTGGGGAGTCCCTATTGTGTCGTGGCTAATGCGCTGGATTGTGACATTGTAGCAAGTATTTTGGTATTAAATAACTAATAAAGCTTGATATGCCATTAAAATAAAGAAACCAAGCTAAAACAAAATTTTGGTCGTATTATGCAAAAAATAAACAATTAAATCGTTTTGATATTTCTGCGTACATATAAGTAAGGCTAAAATCGGTCGCAGTCTCCGCCTTTAATATCATCATGTTCGAGTTCATCTTTGGTTTACTTTGCTACGCCACCTCAAAACGAAAAAAAAAAAAAAACAGAAAAATTGTTCCAAAGTCATCGAACCTAACCGAATAAACGGGCTAAATTTTGAGTTAGAATCGTAATTTGATACAGTTTCAAATGCTTCATGTCCACAAAAAAGCAGATTATCTAAAACTGATTTTCCGGGCAGATAAGCACTTCGAATTGATAAAAAAATGGAGTATTATTAATAATTTCTTCTTTTAAATAAAAGATGTAGAGTCCCTTTTATTAAAGTTTCGGATTATCATTCGTAAGCAATACTTCCCCATATTATATACAGTTTGTAAGAGGATCATTATTCAAAATAAAGAAGACATAGTTGCTTTTATTAAAGTTTATAATAATTATTGGTAAACAATTCCTAACCAAATTACATAGAGGTTGTAGGTTTTAATAAAGCGTTTTACTTTTTCTAAATGTGGTGCTTAACCAAGGCAGGAGAAACAAATCTATTCTACAATTTATTAAAGTTTATAATAATTATTGGTAAACAATTCCTAACCGAATTACATGGAGGTTGTAGGTTTTAATGAAGTGTTTTACTTTTTCTAGATGTAGTGCTTAACGAAGGCAGCAGAACCTAGTCTGTTCTACTATTTACACATAGCTGATGTGGGTATAAGAAATGGATTCATGAGTTTCCCAAGGGGATTAGCGCGAAGTTAAATGCGAGCTGTTAGAAAATAAGATGCCGTTACCGTTTCAAACGACGATAACCGTTTCGCTGATCGCGCTTACTCCCCTGGGCTCATAGTGTAAGTAAGTAAGTAAAGTTGGTGACCGTAGTCGAGGGCGATCCGAAGGCTCCCTTTTCAATAGCTACTATACTATTGTGTAGGGTAAGGCACAACTCCTTTCTCTGGATTGCTCCACTTTACCCTTGATTCGTACCTTATATTGCTGAGTTTTAGGGTGTTGCAATTTTAATTTTTTGTCTGTATATCAAAATAAAAGACCAGACTATGAATGCTGACTTTCAACTCAGTCGACATCCACTTTGAAACTTGACGCAATATAATCTTCTTTTCCTTATCTGCAACAGTTTATATGCTAATCTTGTTGATTAGGGTGTGCAAATACAATATACAAACTTCAATAGTTTCGAACTTAACTCTAGTTACCTAAATATTTCATTACATTATCTTTGTAGCGTAAACTAATAGACGGAGAGAATAAAATAATCAAATCCATGTATTATTTTCCTCTGAAAAGTGGCTCCAAAAATCTGATAGGCTTTTTATAGCCGACGCAAAAAAAAAAAAAAAAAAATCAAATAAATAAATAAATAAATAAAAACAAATAGTACCTTCAACATGAACCGCAAGTGATCTCAGGAGATCACTGGGATGTGAGGACGCTGTTTTGCGAATTATTCAGTGAGGAGAAAGAGTAAACCTGAGGTGGGGAAAAATCAAGGCCGTGACTACTTTGAGGCCATTAACCATTTGTGAGTACGGGTCAACGGTCCCTACATCCAACAATCGTCTGCTTTTGTCGGGTATGTCAAAATTAGAATAACAAATTACAGTTGAAAATGCGAGTCGGGTGTCTTTCATCGATTTATGGGAGTTAGAGGTCGAAAAGTCATTTCTGTGACTGAGGCTATTCTATTGTCAATACTACAGATAACGCTGGACCCTGTAACAGAAATGTTTTACTAGATTTTCTTCTTCTTCTTCTTCTTCTTCTTCTTCTTCTTCTTCTTCTTCTTCTTCTTACTATTGGTATTATTATTGTTGTTGTTTATTATTATTATTATTATTGTTATTAGTGTTGTTGTTGTTGTTGTTGTTGTTGTTGTTAAGACGTAAAAAAATGAGGTAAAAAAAGGAGAGAAGTGAAGAGGTTGTAATAGACTTTTTGATGAGGCGTCCAGATATGAGATTCTTTGGGGAAAGGAAAAAAATAGGATGGATATTTTAGGAAACACACACACACACACACACACACACACACACACACACACACACACACACACACACACACATATATATATATATATATTATATATATATATATATATATATATATATATATTCCGTGTCCTTCAAAAATATACACACGCTTTAAGACATATTGGATCAGTTTGAAATAAATAACAATTTGTATAAATGCGCCTGTAAATATCAATACTCTTTTCAATATTTATCAATGTTAGGCCGTATAAACAAGTTAAGTATTGGATATTAATGAAAATTTTATTGTTTCTTGTGTGTGTGTGTGTGTGAAATTCAAATGATCAAAATCTATAACTAGGGTTAATATGTATGAATATATAAGTATTTCTTTTGTTAATTGATTTTTATTTATATTTATTTAAAAAAATATCTCCACAAAAACTAACTTATCAATAGAACATTTCAAAACAAAAAAAAGCCGAAAACGCCTTTTAAAATAAAACACCTAAAACCCTAAAAAAATCCGAAAAAGTTTTTTTTAAAAAAATAAAAAAGAACACTACAACTCTATTCAAAAAATAAATACTTAAACTAAACAGCCACTACAAAAGCCAACCCCTGAAGATGACCAAATTATGGTTGAAGGCGCTTGGGAAAAAAACATGGGACAGCTTTATACACAAACTTGGCCCTGAAATACGGAAAAAATAAATTAAGAAACTACGATAAAAACTATGAATAAAAAGTGTTCTCTCATGTTCAACAAAAGATGCCTTCGTAATATATATATATATATATATATATATATATATATATATGTATGTATTTATATATATATATATATATATTATACGAATATTTTTTTTAATAAAATGATTTTCAGTATACGCTATTTCTTAATTTTTCTTCCACGTCGCGGATAATTTGGCGTGCGTGCATGCACACACAGACGAAGACACAGACACAGACACAGAAACACACAGACATACACAGAGACACAGAGACACACACTGGGATAAATACACTCACACAAACATTTACATACGTATGTATGTATTACAACAGGTTCTATATAAAAATTAACTTTTATATCGTTTTTGCTCTTACTCAAAAGTATATTTATGATCAAACTTTTTTGATCATACATATTCTAATAGATTTAAATCTTCCAAATTAAGTTTATCAATGGTTAATATTGTTAATACAGGGTAGAACGATAAAATTGTTGCCCTAGAAAAGACGATATGATTCCATTTCCGTTAAATGAAAACTGGTTTTCTTTTTTTTTTTTTTTGTTGCAGACCATCTACTAGTTGGCCAGTTGTGTTCAAATCCCAAGAGCGATAGGAACCTTCTAACATGTCTTGAAGTGACACAATTTTCAACGAGCGAGATCGGAGATGCGCCGCTGTACAACTTATGCACTCTACCGATCCAAATTATGACAACATGACCATTGCCAGCACCCTCATAATCTGGATTGCCACTAATAACAGGGACGTGCCCAGGGTGATGAAAACAAAGTTTCCGGCTACGGTTATGGTCTTTGGTGTGGTTTCATGCCACCTCACATCTCCGAAGTAGGCTTGAAAGTTAACACCAAAGTGCACCTGGATGTGCTGAAGAGTGTGGTGATCCCCTGGTGCAATAAGGTGACCGGTGGCAGACCCTGGGTGTGGCAGCAGGACTCGACGCTGGCCCACAAGTCCCAAGAGACCCAGACTTGGCTTCAGAAGGAGTGCTACGACTTTGTACCCTTCTCTCATTTGCTCCCCTCCTTCCCCGAGCTAAACCCACTGGACTACATCGTTTGTTCGTACGTCGAGAACATCACCAACATGACATCCCACGACACTAAAGCCAGCCTGATCGCCGCCATCCACCGAGTATTCGCCGAGTTCCCGCCGGCGCTTGTGGAAAAGACAAGCTCCCAGTTCTGGATCCGTATCGAGATTGAGGTTGAAGGCAGCTACATTGAATAGATGTCAGCTCTACTAAATAATCATGTTACCTGAATTGATTTTTTCTATAAAGTTTTTAAAAATAAAGCTGTAGTGTTTTTTTCTTTAGGACGACAATTTTATCGTTCCATTCTGTATTTAATATCAATAATTTATAGACTCAAAATGTAGCATTTATGGTAATATCTACAACGGAAGATCCTTGAGTGCTCAAAGACACCGTTCAACCAATATCAGGTTGTTTAGAATAAATTCCATGCCAGGTTGAAGGATGGATGCCAATTGCAATCAACAAGATTTCGCAGACCATTAATTTCAGCTATACGGCGATGAAGTAAAGCCAAAACTACTGAAATACGTCTTCATTTAATTCATTTGTGTTATTCACTGCGATCATCTCTTTATATACAATACATGAGTTTACGTCAAATATTTATTCTAATTTCAGTCTTTCAAATTTATTTGATCTCAAGAGATTTCGCTAACTTTTTCTGTATCTTAAAATTATAATAACAGTTTAAATTCTCCTATGAATTCCATCATTCGTTTTTGAAAAAAAAATTAATCATTTTCTAATTTTGGTTTCTTTGTTTAAAAGCATATTACTCTTCGTGAATTATTTAATGCCAAAGCTATCCTTATACAACAACAGTAGTGGTATTATTTAACCTATGAGATGGGAGCATAACGAGTTTGAATCCTTTCTCAAGGGTATTATTTCGTAAGAGAGAATGATTGCTCTACTGGGGTTCCAATTCGCTTACAAGGAAATAACTGTTTAGCCCGTGAGCTTCTACGCCATGAAAACTTTCCTTTAGTATAAATAAGTAACTTGCCTGATACTCTTCGAAAAATTAGGATAGTAATGTTATATAAGAGTTAACAAAACAGCGAATATCATCAGTTCTTGGACAGACAACAAAATGCAAACTACAATTTAGACAAATTAGATGAGAAGCATATTAAAGAGGAACAGGTATGATTTAATGTTACTAGGTATTCATAAGCAACTGTCCAAAAGATTTGAATTTTACCGTGCGGTTAAGTGATATAAGCCCTGACTAAAAATTCTTTTGAAAAACAGAAATCTAAGTTTATTTTCAGACTTTGAAATTAAAGTAGTTAAACAAACCCACTTGAGGAAATCATATATAGTCAATCACAAAGATGATATAATCTGCTGGGTGGTATATATTACATTTATATAAAATCATATCATGAAAAAAAAAAAAAGAGGAAATAATAAGTAAATATCGAAATTTTTTTTCTAAGATTAAACAATATAACCGAACGAAGATGAAAAGTGTATACATTATTTCTAGAACGCTTGGGGTGTTTCCGGAGAAATTTTTAGAAATAGACCAGATTCTTTTAAGAATGATGTCCCAGTCAGCTGGGGCTGTAGAATATACTTACTGTAACTCTACAGAGGAGTAAGATTCCTCCAAGGAGTGTCTTAGATATGACACTAAACAATCTGATGCCGAGGCTCCAGTAATGCTGGAGCTTTGGAGTATGCGGAGTACCCCTTCATTGCCATCGCTTCCAGGTCCACTCTGGCCCGGAATGGTAGCATCTAAAATGTTCCTATATATGGGTTAAACAGAACTCTACTCTGTACTTATACTAAACTGATTTGTTTGAAATAGAAATGTTTTTATGTATAAAATGGATTTGGCATTAAATATCCTTTAATGATTGATAAGTCATAAAACCAAGCCAAACCATACCAAATATAAAGAATGAACAGAATGAAAAAAACTTGCGAGTACAAATGCTGTATCCGTTAGTTTATATGTCTTATAATTCATTCGTATATTAACGTTTCGTGAATTTTAGTTATCGATTTTACATATTTAAAAAGTGGTTTACAATTGATTTAATATCTTTAATTCTATTTTCATGTTTCAAATTTTCATTTAATTCCAATGTTTTTGTATTGCTTTGCTTACTTAAAGAATTTTGATAGTTTTCAATACTTGTTATGATTCTGATTTTATAAATCTTTTTAGTGAGATTTTCGCTTACCGTTCCAAGGTATTTTTTCTAATGGCCTCTTTGTTTAAAAAATATTATAATAACTTCAGGAATTTTGTTCTTATTTGTTTTATTTTATTATTCAATTCTTATTAATTCATTCATATCAAATGTATTCGAACAATATTTTCAATCAATAGGGCACCTTGCTTTGTGTAAAGGTTAACAAGCTGGACTAGCAAACCCACACGAACGAGTGCAAGTCTCACTGTGTGCCCCATTCATACGGCTTTGTGCCAGATCTAAACAAAACCTGAGTAAATTACAATAATTTCAATCAATGTTATATCCTCTTTCGAACATTAACTCTTCAGAAAGTTTTGACCAGTTTCTCTGATTTCTGTTTATATATTCCAGATTTAAATTTAACTTCAATTTTAAGAAATAGTCAATCAGTGTTAACGGTGCCATTAAACTTACGTCATTTATGAATTATTCATCATTTGAAAAAAATTAAACCTGCAATAATTTATATTTAGTATCTTCTATAAGCCAATATAATCCTTTTGTGGTAAGCAAATCCAAAAATTTGTTACGTATTCTAAAATGTTGAATTTACAGGATATACAACCGAAAAATTTACGCAATATAACATTTGGTAAACTAAAACTCCAACCATTAATATATTTAAAATGTACCACATTCAATTATTCTTGTGTTGGATGGTTTCAAGTAACTATATCTTTAATGAGCAATAATAAATTCTCGTAACTATTCTTAATACAACTAATTAACAGTTATATAGCATCAAATATTCCTGCGTGATACGAATGATTTTTAAACAGATCTATTTCACTCATAGATGAGACCCTGACAGGTACTACCCCTCTAACTCAGACTGGACCTAAGAATAATGGTGATTAATGCGAACTCCCCACTTTCAAGCTCTCCAGAACTGACACCACACCATCAAATGTACTTTAGTGTCATACGAATGATACCTTGAACTCAAGAAGCCGTGTAATAGAAAGGCAGTTTTAAAAGTAAAGTGGTGAGATCAAGAAATTCCTAATTTAAAGAAGGTCTGAGATTGAAAAAAGATTATACAATGCGTTGCAATCGTTAAAAATGCCGATTTAGATTTTTTTTTTTTTTTTTAGAATTTAGGATTTTTCTTCAGCAACAAACAATTTATATGAATGGTTGAATTTTCGTGACTTCAAAATATATACAGTTATGTACTGCCGAAGTTAGCCGGGTTTTTTTTTCTAGCAATTATATGATTTCAAGTTAACTAATCACAATTTGCTGCGAATTATATATTCGAGTAACTATATTTAATACTAAATATTTGCTCTTAATTTCATGCTTTCAAGAAATTCTAAATAATGATTTGTTAGGATTTCTATGGTTTCAAGTGTTAATCATTTGTTTGCTCAGTTGTATGATTTAAAGTATTTCAATCTAAGACTAGTAATTAAAAAAAAAGATCTATTATAATCATAGGCGGAACGCTGTTACTACATCTCCGAGTAAAAGTTGACCATGTAGTAATGGGAACGAAGGTCTGGAGTCTCACTGCCGGTTGAAATTAAATATATCTAATACAAAATGCATAACTAATAGTAATAATAATAATATATGGGACTTTGATATACAAGTGGATCACCTAAGCTCGGCCAGAAGACCAGGTCTTATAATTATGAACAAAAAAAGAGAACTTGCAAAGTTGTAGACTTTGCTGTCCCGGCTGACCATACAATAAAAAAATGAAAGTTTCAGTTTTATTTAAGTACACCAACCTTGCTAGGGAACTGAAAAAACTATGGAACATAAAGGTGACGATTATACCAATTGTAATTGATGCTTTCGGTACAGTAACTAAAGGATTATTAAAGGGACTGGACGACCTTGAAGTTGGAGGACGAGTGGAGACCATCCAGACTACAGCATTATTGATAACAGCCAGAATACTGAGAAGAGTCCTGGAGACTTGAGGAGATTTGCTGTCACTCAAACTCCAGTGAAAACCCATCAGCTAAAACTGATGTGAAAAACTCTCAATCAGTGATATAATAAAGAAAGATATAGTGGTTAAAGACAAAAAAAAAAGAAGAAAAAATGCTTTTTAATTGATATGGCAGTACCAACATATTACAACATATAAGTCCAAGAATATAGTAAAGTAAGTATATACAAAGACCTGGAAATAGAAATTGAAAAAAGGTGGAGTTATGATAAAGCAAGAAACAGATAATCGCATTAACAAGATACGTGTCAGTCCCAGCCTAACTGAAATACAAAAAATGCTCTTTGAAGAACTAGAGGGAGGACTGTCCACGTGGATGAAAATGTCAACCAAAACAGGTAACAAAACTCATAGATACATAGAACACATATAAAAACTATCTGCCCTCACAATACGTCTTGGGTAAAAACCTAGGGAAGGATAGTAAGAAATCGAAAGTACCGCTGATTGATTATAATTAAGGAGTGGATTGATTACAAAAAAGCATATGATATGGTCTCACAAAGCTGGATAATAGACCACCTCAAAATGTACAAGATATCCAACGAAGTCAAAGTTTATCGAGAAAACCATGAAAATCTAGAAAGTTGAACTGACAGCTGGATGAAAAAGCTTAGTTGAAGAGGAAATCCAGAAAGGAATCTTCCTAGGAGTTACGCTATCATCATTATTATTTGTAATAGTGATGAAGCCACTCAATATACTTAGGAAATGCACAGGCGAATACAAACTTTATAAATCGCAAGAAAAATCAATCATCTAATGTACGTGGACGACATCAAACTGTTCGCCAAAAATAAAAAAAATAAAAAAAAAGAATTGGAAACCCTAATACAAATAATGAGGATATACAGTGACGATATAGGAAAGAAATTAAGGATAAAAAATATGCCATGCCATTAATAAAAACTGAAAACGGCCAATGACGGATTGTTTAGAACTACCAAAAGAAGAAACAACCAGAACACTCGGAGAAAAGGAAACTTACAAATATTTGGGAATTTTGGAATCAAAAACCATCGAACAATCCGAGATTAAAGAAAATATGTAAAAACACCTTAGGAAAATGAGAAAACTACTCAAAACAAAATGACATAACAGAAATCTTATCAAAGGAATTAACACCTGGGTTGTCCTCCTCATAGGATATTCGGGATCATTCTTAAAGTGGACAAGGGAAGAATTTCAACAAATGGACCAGAGAACAAGAAAATACATGACGATGCATAAGGCCTTGTATCTCAGAGATTATATAGAGAGATTATATATGTCAAGAAGAGAAGGACTCGCCAACATTAAAGATAGTATCGAGACATCGATTAGATATCTCGAAGACAACGCGAAAAAAGGGCAGAGAAAGACTGATAACAGTGACCAGAAACAATACAAACAACAGAAGAATCAACGGAACAACAACAAAATGAAAACAAAAATAGGAGGAAAAGCAACTGTCCGGACATTTCAGGTGATAACCAAGCAAAATCTAACACGGGAAAACTCGTACATGGCTAAGAAAGGGAAAACTTAAGAGAGAAACTGAATCTCGTCTAATAGGAACTGAAAACAACGCCATGAGAACAAAGTATGTTAAAGTTAAAATATACAACACACAACAAATTAGTAGATCTTAGTTATGTTGTAATAGAGACAAAAAGATCAATCATATGATAAGCAAATGGAGTAAATTAGTGCAAAAAGTGTACAAGAATAAAGACAACTGGGTGGGGAAAGTAATCCACTGGGAATTTTGCAATTTAATTTGACAGTACAATTGTTGTATGCACTATTCAGAATCCGCAGGCGCCTCTGGTGGTGTAATGGTTAGCAAGCTCGACTAGCAAACCTACACGAGTGAGTTCGAGTCTCATTGGGTGCCCCTTTCATATGTAGTAATATTTCCACTATTCAGTAAATTTAGTAAATTTCCACTATTCAGAATCCGCCCTGAAGAATTCGACGCACAAATTTCTCTTGGATTTTGAGATAAGACGGATCACCTAATCTCGGCCAGACGAACTGACCTAGTGATAGTCAAGAAAAAAAGAAAAAAGAGAACCTGCCGAACAGTGGATGAGCCGTCCCGATAGAGCACAGACTGAAAATAAAATAAAACGAAAAAAGTAATAAGTACCTAGACTTCGCAAGAGAACAAAAAAAAAAAAAAGAAACATGAAGGAGCTAGCGATACGAATAGGGGTTAGTTTACTAGGAACAATCCCCAAAGGATTGGTGAAGGGACTTGAAGACTTGGAAATAAGAGAACAATTAGAGACTATCCAAACTACAGCATTATTAAGATTGTCCAGAATACTGAAAGGATTCCTGGAGACCTAAGGAAAGTTGTAGTCAGTCAAACTCCAGTGAAAAACCATCAGCAGATACTGGCATGAAAAACTCTCAAAGGCGTAAATAATAATAATAAGATACCTCTAGTAATTGGTGGGCTCAGAATAATCCCTAAAGGCTTTGGGGGGAAGAACAAGAAATCAGAGGACGAGTGGAGACCATGTAAACTACGGCATTGTTAGGATTGGCCCGAATACTGTGAAGAGTCCTGGAGACTGGAGAAGACTTGCTCTCACTTTGGACCCAGTGAAATACCAGCAGTTATGGTTAATGTGAAAAACTCGAATAATAATAATAACAGTAGATAACTGGACCTTAAAAAAGTTTTGACACATGAAGTTAACTAGGGTACTTATCAAATATGGAGACCACAGAACAATCTCAAAGAACTTGGACAATTGACTGATGAAAAGGAAATCTGATGAAGATTTGAGACCTTTCAGACCAGATTACTGATGAGATTTGTTAGAATACTGATATACGTCCAAGAGAGACTCACTGACTCTCTAAGTTTAAGGATGGCCTTCTTGTTACTAATGCTGGGAACAAATTAGCATGGACCAGAGAACTTAAATGGACCAAATAACAAGAAAACTAATGACCATGCATAAGGCATTACATCCCAAAGACGACATTGACCGACTATATGTATTAAGAAAATAGGGACGAAGAAAACTTATCAGCGATGAAGACAACGCTGAAGCATCGATACAACTGAAGACTACATAGAAAAACACGAAGGAGTACTGATACAGCCATCAAAAACGACACAGACAATACGATGGAAAACAGAATGATAATAACTAGAAAACAAAAATGGGCAAAAAAATGGGCGTTTTAAACGACTAATAAAAAAAATCTCACACGATAAAAACAAGGACATGGCTAAGAAAAGGAAACTTTAACAGAGAAACGGAATCTCTCCTACAAGCAACACAAAACTACGCCATAAGAGCCAATCATATCGAAGCGAGAATAGGAAAGACGCAACAAAATAGCAAATGTATGCTGTGTGGTGACAGAGACGAAACGATCAATCACATAATAAGCGAATGCAGTAAATTATCACAGAAGGAGTAGAAGTCTAGACACGACAGGGTGGGAAGGTGGTCCACAGGGAGTTGTGCAAGAAATTTAAATTTGACTTTAAGAACAAATGGTATATGCAAAACTCAGCATCAGTCCTTGAAAATGACCCACGACATTCACACGGATCACCTAATCTCGCCCAGAAGACCAGACCTTATAATAATCAACAAAAAAAAAGAGAACTTGCAAAATTGTCGACTTTACTTTCCCGGCTGACCACAGAATAAAACTGAAAGAATGGAAAAGAAGGATAAGTACCTCGATCATGCTAGGGAATTAAAAAAAAAAACTATGGTACATGAAGGTGACAATTATACAAATTGTAATTGGTACTTTCGGCACAGTAACTAAAGTATTATTAAAGGGACTGGAGGACTTGGAAGTTAGTGGACAAGTGGAGACCATCCAAACAACATTATTGAGAAAGGCCAAAATACTGAGAAGAGTCCTGGAGACCAGAGGAGACTTGCTGTCAGTCAAACTCCAGTTAAAGACCATCATCTAAAACTGATGTGAAAATGTCTAATGAGTAAATAATAATAATAATAATAATAATAATAATAATAATAAGAAGAAGAAGAAGAAGAAGAACCAATCATATAAAAGGGAGAATAGATAGGATTCAACAAAATAGCAAATGCAGGCTATGTCGTGACAGAGATGAAACCATCAATCATATAATAAGCGAATGCAGCAAATTAGCACAGCGGTATTATAAGGCGAGACACGACTGGGTCGGTAAGGTGATTCATTGGGAAATGTGTAAGAAATTTAAATTCGACCATACGAACAAATGGTATATGCACAACCCAGCACCTGACCTAGAAAATGCCACACATAAACTCCTATGGGACTTTAACATACAAACGGATCACCTAATCCCGGCCAGAAGACCAGACTTAATAATAATAAACAAAACAAAAAAAAAGAACTTGCAAAATAGTCGACTTTGCTATCCCGGCTGACCACAGAATAAAACTAAAAGAATGGGGAAATAAGTACCTCGACCTTGCAAGGGAACTGAAAAAACTGTGGAACATGCAAGTGACAAGTATACCAATTGTAATTGGTGCGTTTGGAACAGTAACAAAGGGATTACTAAAGGGACTAGAGGACTTGGAGGTTGGCGGACGAGTGGAGACCATTCAAACCTCAGCATTGTTGAGAACTGCCAGAATACTAAGAAGAGTCCTGGAGACTTGAGGAGACTTGCTGTCACTCAGACTTCAGTGAAAAACCATCGGCTAACGCTGATGTGAAAAGCTCTAATGAGTGAATAATAATAATAATAATAATGTGTATCAATATTGATTATTTTTTAGCAGACCATTACAAGTGATACTGATTTTTACTATGTTCCTAATATTTGTTATTTTTTGTTTGAATAAGCACATTAAGGTAGATGATTATAATATTATTCACTTAAGTTAGTCAGTTACTGGTAGATTACAGTATCTTGGGAAATTCAGAGTAACATATAAGACTCAGGAGATATTTTCGAACAATTTTAGAAAGCTTAAATTTTAATTGTTATATTTGTTTTGACTCTCATTAGGAAGAAGTTTGCTTCATAGATTTCGTTTTTATTGTTTCTTTCTTTTTTCTTTTTTCTTTCTTTTTTCTTTTTTCTTTTTTTTCTGACACATTCTGTTCGGTTAAATAAAACGTTTATTTATGATGAGATCGAAGATTTTCACCATTTTTTTTTCAATCTCAGTAATTTTCTTGTTTTAGTATTTAGAGTATATATATATATATATATATATATATATATATATATATATATATATATATATATATAAAAAGATCTCATATGATTGCATTAAAAATGAATATGAGGGTGAGAACTTTATTTGTGTTGCTCGTTTCATGTGTGCCGAGAGGATCATAAGGTGTTTGAGGTTGACCTCTTTCAAGGGCTGATTATTTTCGCATTTTTGAATGATAAATTAAATTTGAAAGAAGAAAAAATCGTCTGACAGACCAGTGTTTACATTTGTGTTAAAGATTATAAAGTAGCAAGGGAAGATAACTCAATTTATGATATTTATTCAAGTCAATTATTGGCTGCAAAAGCTTTGATGAAGTGAATGAATATTTCGACCTCATTCAACGAAAATAAAGGCCGCAAAGAAACTAAGATGGAAAATAGAAGTTAAATCTATGGAAAACATAGACAAAAAACAAATTATTTGTATCCTTGATTTTATATTTTGACTCTGGAGGTGAAATTACAGAAACTTTTGATGAAACATTGATCAAAAAGAATTTGTTAGAATTATTAAAATTAAAACATATATTTTTTTTTAATTCTGTTTTCGACGGGATAATAAACGGATTCTACAAATACTTAGAAATATCCATATCTGCCGGTGAGATTGTGATTGAAAGTATATACTTGTGTACATATACATGAAGATATACACTAACACATATGCAATAATACACATACAGACAGACGCATAAGAATCTCAATCAATATATAAGGTGAATATTGCAAAGGAGTTGGCAATAAGAAACACCGTTTAAAGTTGCGTCTTATTCAAGGCGAATATATATATATATATATATATATATATATATATGGGGGTATAAGAGAGAGAGAGAGAGAAAGAGAGAGAGAGAGAGAGAGAGAGAGAGAGAGAGAGTGGGTGTGTGCGAATGTGATTTGATGAATAAGGACTTTTTTAAAAAGCAAAATACATTTTTTCATGAGTTTATTTTTTTCCATAAATGTAAATACCACGCTGTTTGCAATTGCCTAATAAAAAAGAAATAATTTAATCTCACAAAAATATTCGTTCAGTCTCTCCCTTTATATATATATATAGTCATCCACAGACAGATCTGTTTCGTTCAATCAGAACTCATCTGTGTGGCCAGACATACTAGCTTCCCGTAGCTAATCCAAGCTTCTACCCCTCAGCCACGGGGAAACAGTAGCAACGAACTAAATTTTAAACGGTTATGAATCACAATTACTATTGTTAACATACATCCGCTTAACGGCTACCGAGAGCTCAATTCATATTTGAAGAGCCTTGCAACAAACGCTAATGGCAACGCGATTACTTCATTCGCTTAGAGAACTCAACCCTACGGGGGTAGGGGAATATATATATATATATATATATATATATAATAACAGTGTTGGTTGTCGCTATCTGATTTCATGGGTTTAGTGGCAAACCAAATGCGATATAATTTTGAGAGTGCTCAATATCTGTGATTGAGCTATAATATAATAGTAATAAATAAATATGTATATTAGTTTTCATATATATTTAACAGCATGGAAGCTTGTCTATGACCTCAGGTTTCCAGAAGTTTTATAAACGACAATCATCAGGCAGAGAACGAAAGATGAAGAAATCGAAAAAATCGAAAAATTCAGTCAGAAAACGTTAGAATTGTGTACAACTCATTACGTGTGCGTGAGTGTGTGTGTGTGTGTGTGTGTGTGTGTGTGTGTGTGTGTGTGTGTGCGTGTTTCTGTAGGTTATATTTGCGTTTTATTATGTGTGGACGTATAAGTGATGTTTACTATGTGTGTGTAAGAATATACATGCGCCACATGATAAATTTCAGGTTGTCTCCTGGATGTATAAAACGTGATTTGTAGCCAAAGTTGCGACACATTGACCGAGAAAAAATTGTTTGCTTCTTTATATATTCTTGTGTGTGTGTGTGTGTGTGTGTGTGTGTGTGTGTGTGTGTGTGTGTGTGTGTGTGTGTGCGGGCGGTGATTTTAACTAAGGAACAAAATATCATCATTACATTTCGAAGAAAATAAAGTTTTGATTTGTTAGCATAATAGGTGAGTGTAGTATGGAAGGCCAAAATTGCAAAAATATCATGAGATATATCATATTGTGATACTATGGAGTATTATGCAATATTTGTATTTTATGTTGGAATTGGATTTGTGTTAGATTGGAATTATAATTCTTATTAATAATGATGTCTTAATATATATTTTTATTAGTTATGATGTGTTATATATATATATATATATATATATATATATATATATATATATATATATATATATATATATATATATATATATGCACAGTGTCACTATATGTCTGTGCGAGTTTAGGCCGTTGATTTTCGTATCAGCGCAGTGTATTTTAGATGAGAAACAATGATTCTTTTTTTAGTTTTATATTAACTGTTTCATGATAGCACACGATATATAGCATATATGAATGTGAGTAGTTTAGAAATATTTGGTCATTGTCGAGGATGCGGGTATTTGTGTGTATATATATATATATATATATATATATCGATAGATGAAGTGAGATAAAGAGAGAGGCAGAGAAAGAGAGAGAGATAGACAAACGATAAGCAAACCTTACGAGGATAAAAAAACAATCTGCTTTCGTAAAGCTGTATAAAATATAAATTTTGTCTAAATTTGAAAAGTTGTCTCGAATTGTCAAATCCGAACAGTATATTTGTAACAATATATATATATATATATAATGAGAGGTAGAGTATTAAGTCAATAACAATGAAAAAATGATAGATGTTTTTTACTTATTTTTGAATGAATTGGTTGGTTTTTGATCATTGATGCATTCAGGCTTCATACACGAATAGACAACCAATTGAATCAAAACACTGATTCATAAATTATGAAAACACTATAACACCTAACACATAAGAACTAGCACACACACAATCACACTCACACACATTATACATATATATATATCGAGAGAAAATATCTCTCCCTCTCTCTCTCACACACAAATACACACACACACACACACACACACACACACACACACACACACATATATATATATATGTATATATATATATATATATATATATATATATAAAACTTAGTAATAGATGGAACTATTTTATGAAGATCCATTTAGGAAATCTAATATTTCCGTCTCATTGCACAGATTATTTTCTCATTAAATGTATAACTAATTTCAGTTTTTCCTTATTTTATATAATATCATTTGCCAATTTGTCCCAGAAGAAAATAATTTCCTTAGATGGATAAAATTAATAGCAAATGCAAATACGATTTTCATGCAAATAAGAAAATTCAGGAATTTATCATGATATTGATTAAGGGTTGTTTGATTGAACCCCAAAATATTGTTGTTGTTGCTGTTGATGTTTTGTTGTTGTTGTTGTTGCTGTTGTTGTTGTTGTTCTTCTTCTTCTTCTTCTTCTTCTTCTTCTTCTTCTTCTTCTTCTTATTATTATTATTATTATTATTATTATTATTATTATTATTATTATTATCCTTGGGATATTTTCACATCAGCGTTATCTCATGATTTTCTAATGGAATTTGAGTGACAAGTCTCTTCAAGACTCAAGGACCCTTCTCAGTATTCTGGCCGATCTCAACAATTCTGTAGTTTGGAAAGTCTTCATTATTTGTTCGTTCGCAAGATCAAAGTACTTGTTTCCCTTTTTTTTTTCTTTGGTTTTCACTCTGTGGCCATGGCCAGTCGAGACGGCAAAGTTAACTATTCTACAGGTTCTCATTTATTTATTTTTTTTATTTTTTCTTTTCTTTTGTATAAACTATCACAAGGTCTGGTCTTGTGATAGCCGGGATTAGGTAGATCTGTTTGCATCTTAAAATCCTTTAAAATTTGCACGTCGCATTTTCCAGGACAGATTTTTACTTGTGCACATACCATTTGGTAGTATGATCAAATTTCAATTTCTTGCAAAATTCCCAAAGGATAACATTTATTTTTATTTTTATTATTATTTTACTCTGTGAGAGTTTTTCACGTCAGCATTAATTGACAGTCTTTCACTGGAGTTTGATTGACAGCAAGTCTCCTCAAGTCTCCAGGACTCTTCTTTGTATTCTGGTCGATCTCAATAATGCTGTAGTCTGAATGGTATCCACTCTTCCTCCAACTTCCAACTCCTCCATTCCCTTTTATAATCCTTTAGTTAATGTACCGAAAGCACCAATTACAATTGGTATTATTGTCACCTTCATGTTCCATATTTTTTTAAAATTCCCTTGCAAGGGTTGAGGTACTTATACTTTTCTCATTCTTTTAATTTCAACCAGTGGTCCACTGGGACAGCAAAGTCCACGATTCTCCAAGTTCTCTCTTTTTTGTTGATTATTATAAAGTCTGGTCTTCTGGCTGAGATTAGGTGATCCGTGTGTATCTCAAAGTCAAGAAGGAGTTCGTGCGTTTCATTTTCCATTATTGGATGAATTTCCAATTTATTTTGCATCGTTTACATGATATTTTTTCAATTCCTTTGATAATACTCTCCCGAGTAGATAAGTAATTCCACAAAAAGCATGATTTATTTTTGTATTTCATATAAAATGGGACTGCTAGTTTTACTGTTCTATTCTTGTTCATATTCAAGGCTCAAACTATTACTGGCACAATAATAGTTTTAACGTGCCACTTTTTCTTAATTTCTATTTCTACGTCTTTGTATTTACTTATTTTATAATGTTCTTTCGTGGATACGTTATTATCCATTGGCACTGACATTAATTAGAAGGTAAGTTTTTATTTCATAGTCTCTAACTACTATATTTGGTCTATTGCACTTTATTTTCATATAAGTTAGGATAGAAAAGTCCCAGTGAATAGTTACTCCTTTTTCTTTATTTATTTGTTTTGCTAGATGTTTATGATTGTTACTCCTTGCGAGCTTTTCACACCAGCGTTAGCTGACATTTTCTTACAGGAGTTTGACTAACAGCAAGTCTCCTCAAGTGTCAGAGACTCTTCCCAGTCGTCTGGCCAATTTCAGTAATGCAGTAGTTTGGATCGTCTCAACTCGTCCTTTCATTTTCAAGTCCTTCAGTCCCTTTATTAATCCTTTGGTGACTGTACCAAGAGCACCAGTTATAATTAGTATAAACGTTACTTTCATTTTCCACAGTCTTTTCAATTTCCCAGCAAGGTCGAGCTATTTATGTTTCTTTTCACTGTCTTTTAATTTTACTCTGAGGTCAACCGGATCAACAAAGTCCACAATTTTGCAAGTTCTCTTTATCATTAATATTATAATTCGATAATTCGTTCACTTTTGGACTAATACCCATATGAACCCCATTTTTACCCCAGGTAAAGCTGGAATAGAGCCACTGCTGTTCTTCAGTAATTATGCTTTTAAATACCCACGAATGTATATGCACAACACAGCACCTGTCCTAGAAAATAAGACATAAATTCCTATGGGACATTGACATAGACATGAATCACTAAATCTCGGCCAGAAGACCAGACCTAATAATAATCCACAAAAAGAGGAGAACTTGCAAAATTGTCGACTTTGCTGTCACGGTTGATCACAGAATAAAACTGAAAGAATGGAAAAGAAGGATAAGTACCTCGACCTCGAAAAAACTATGGAACATGCAGGTGACAATTATACCAATTGTAATTGGTGCTTTTGGTACAGTAACTAGAGGATTACTAAAGGGACTGAAGGAGTTGGAAGTTGGCGGACGAGTGGAGACCATCCAAACTAGAACATTATTGAGAAAGGCCAAAATACTGAGAAGAGTCTTGGAGACTTGAGGAGACGTGCTGTCACTCAGACTGCAGTGAAAAACCATCAGCTAACGCTGATGTGAAAAACTCTAATAAGTAAACAACAACAATAATAATAATTATTATTATTATTATTATCATTATTATTATTATTATTATTCCTTTGAGACTTTTTCACACCTACTTTAGCTGATGGTCTTCGACTGGAATTTGAGTTTCAGCAAGTCTGTTCAAGTCTTCAGGACTCTTCTCAGTATTCTGGTAGATTTTAGTAAAGCTGTGATTTGAATAGTCTTCAGTCGTTCTCCTATTTTCAAGTCTTTCAGTCCCTTTGACAATCCTTTGATATCTGTAACAAGTGCACCAGTTACAATTAGTATCACTCTCACTGTCATGTTCCATATTTTATTTAGTTCGGTAGCAAGGTCTAGGCATTTATCTCTCGTTTTAATTTCTTTCAGTTTTACTCTGTGATTTTCCGGAAAGGCAATGACCACTATTCACCAGGCTCTCTTTTTTTTTTTTTCGTTTTTTTTTATTATCACTAAGTCTGTTCGTCTGGTCGAGATCAATTCATCCATTTGTATTTGAAAATCGAAGAGAAGGTTTGTGCATATCATTCTTCAAGACAGATCCATATACCATTTGTTTGTATAGCCAAATTTAAACTTCTTGCACAATTCTCTGTGGATTACATTCCAACCTAGTCATAACTTGTCTTAATTCTTCTTCTTCTTCTTCTTCTTCTTCTTATTATTATTATTATTATTATTATTATTATTATTATTATTAGCAGTAGTAGTCGTAGTATTAGTAGTAGTCTAGCAAGCGCTGTGTCTAAAGGTTCAGTTCTACTTGACAAGTTCTGTAATTCATTTCATGATAGCTAAAATGTTTAATCAATATTGAACATTTGCTTTTATAGATAAGATGAGTTTACTAACTTTAATATAATGTCTAAATTTGAGATTATACACACATAAATACACAGAGAGATTATTATATATATATATATATATATATATATATAGAGAGAGAGAGAGAGATAGGTAGATAGATGAGTGGATAGTAAGATCTGGAATATGTGATAATTACTTATCAATCTAAGTACATAAGTAAAAGTAAAGTTGTCTCCCTTTAGTCGAGGGCTACCTAAAGGCTCCCTTTTCAGTAGCTACTACAACGAGGTGTAGGGGAGGGCGCGACTCCTTTCCCTGCATTGCTCCACCTTACCCTTGATACGTACCTTATATTGCTGAGTGTTAAGCAAGGAGGTATCAAGTACCATTTTTTAAAGTATTTGGTATGACTCGATCTGGGATTGAACCCCGGTCTCCCGGACCATTGGCGAACACTCTACCTACTGTCCAATGAATGGACATAAATACGCACATAAGTATGATCATTTGTTTTCATACATATGTATATTTCCAAAAAATCCCTATTCAGGCAAACAAATCAACACATCTACCGTAAATAAAAACATTCTATATATATATATATATATAAGTACTGCGTTATATTTTTCAGGTTTTTTTTTTCGCTATTAGAGGATATTTCTTTTATGGGCATGACTTGTTTTCGCCTTCTCTGAAGTTAAGCAGTGTCGAGGCTGGTCAGTACTTGGATGGATGACCACCTGGGAATACCAGGTGCTGTAAGCAATTTAAAATAAGGTAAGGATCAAGGGTAAAGTGGAGCAATCCAGGGAATGGAGTAGTGCCCTCCCCTACACCGCGGTGTAGAAGCTAATGAAATGAGTGTTTTCGAGTCACCCTCGACTCCGGTCGACAACTATATATACAGATTTTTAAAAAAATCTCCATTATCATTACCGTAATAACTTATAGAACTATTTTTCCACTCCGAAGTAAACAGAGCACTTTATACACCAGAACTATATCATTAACTTTTTTCCCAGTCACTTGTCTATATTCAGATGTATTTTACACCATTATAGAAAAATATCCAGTGTAATATGTATTTATTTTTTTTTATTTTGCTTCTGTGAGCTTAATTTGGCACAAAGCTCCTTGATTTTTTGTGTGAACATATCCCTGACTATTCTCAAAATGCAGTATGCAGAAACGGCAAAATCTACTAGATGACACGATCTTTTCTTTTTGTTAATTAGGTCTGGTCTTCTGGTCAAGATTTGATGGTCCCAGGGTGAGGGGTGATTGTAATTTTACGCATTTTATATAATATGTTTGTTTAAATTCGGGTAGCCATTTTGTCCTTCAGGTCAAATATTCTTAATACAAAAGATATGTAGAAAACAGTAGATTAGTAAGGAGGATAATTGCCGCTTATCTTATATCTTAGTCATTGCTGATTGGGTATTATCTCTAACATCACTCATTTGTTTACCAACAGTTAAATGATTAAGCACTTCTAATATAAACAATTCATTTTGGCGGGTCAAAAAAGTCCTACTATAGCTATATCGCTAACACTTCAATAAAACATCATATGTTTACACACAATAAAGTGATTAAATAGTTCTATTTATAACAATACAATTTAGCACATCATTTGTTTACACTCAGTTTAAATGTCAAACAGTTCTATTTGCACTATAGATTCTCTTTCAGGTGCAACCACTATTATCCAGTGTGGAACAGGGAGCGATGGCAATAAACGGGAACTCTGCATTCACCAAAGCTCCAGCATTACTAGAGCCTCACCACCAAATTGTTTAATGTCATATACAGGTCACTCGTTGGGGGTTCTTAACCCTCTGCAAAGATGCAGTCGGTGTATTCTATAGCTCAAGCCAATTGGGTCGCAAAATCTTAGAACCATGCTTCTAGTCGGAAAAGGACTTGAATTCATGTTTCAACGGGAGCTTTTTTTTTCAACAATGTATGCTGTTTCTTGCTGCGACATAAGCGATTGATTAATTGCTTTAAATAGCTGTCAACTTCCAGAGGGTTATTTTATGCTTAGACGTTAGTGAATCGTATTCATATTAACATTTTTTGCGTATTTTTTCACATGGTCCAATCGAAGATCTTTTTTTTTATCCATAGATGGGACTATATAAGGCAATACAAGTCAGGGAATACAAATAGATTTTTTTTCCATAGATGGGACTATATCAGGCAATACAAGTCAGAGAAAACCTGGCAGTCACAGAACGTAGAATTGACGACTAGAATATGTTGCGATAAAAAACAACAAGAAATTGGAAAAAGAATAAATGCTTAAACTAATCAGAAAAATTAGTAAAAATGATTGATAGGGCTTTAACTAAAATAAAAAATTGTGTATCTTTTCGTTGTATATTTCTCATTTGCTCCTGTTATCTCAGCAAACATGCATCCCAATGTGAACCTTTTTGATATCCAAGTACTCATGATGGTTACTGAAACGTTTACGTCGACTTCAGATCATAAAAAATTCACCGAAATGGATTATGTTTTTATGCTACCTTCATACTGTCGGATTTTAATCCATATTTACTTTCATACTGTCCTTTCGAAAAAAACAAATACCAAATACAATCTCACACGACATTTAACATGGATGATTCCAAACAATCTATATACATATGAAAACTTACTTGTCGTTGCGTATTTCTCAATAAACGGGAGGTTTTGTCTCGTTTCTTTGGGAAATCCAACATTTTCAAATATATTTCCACGTGCCGGACATATTCTTTTGACTTTTGAATTATGAAAGCTATATGCACTTTTATGTATCTTTTCGTTGTATATTCCTCATTTACTCCTGTCATCTTAGCAAGCATCCATCGCTATATGAACTATTTTGATATCCAAGTCTTGACGATGGTTACTGAAGCCGAAACGTGAACGTCGACTTTACATAATGATAAATTCATTTATTCGGATTATGTCTTTCATGTATTGCATATGTATATGTATTGTATTACTGTTGTGATTGATATCATTATGGTTATTGTATATGACATTATTATAATTATTATTTATTTCCTCAAAGTTTTTCACATCAGTTTTAGCTGATGGCCTTTCACTGGAGTTTGAGTGACAGCAAGTATCCTTAAGTCTCCAGGACTCTTCTCAGTATTCTGGCCGGTCTCAATAATGCTGTAGTTTGGATGGTCTCCACTCAGCTGCCAACCCTCAACTCCTCCAGTCCCTTTAATAATACTTTAGTTACTGTATCGAAAGCACCAATCACAATAGGTATAATTGTCATCTTCATGTTCCATAGTTTTTTAAATTCCCTGGTAAAGTCGAGGTATTTATCCTTCTTTTCACATTGCTTCAATTTAATTCTATGATCAGTCGGGACTGAAAAGTCAACAATTTTGCAAGTTCTCTTCTTTTTTTTTCTTTTTTTTTTTTTTTTTGTTGATTGTTATTAGGGCTGGTCTTCTGGCCAAGATTAGGTGATGCTGGGTTGTGCATATACCATTTGTTCGTATGGTCAAATTTCAATTTCTTGCACATTTCTCATATTGTCATCGTCGTCTTTATTATTGTTGTTGTGGTGGTTGTTGTTGTTGTTTGTATTTAGTTTCCTCAAATCAATGTTTGATTTAATCATGTTTTCTTTTCTTTTTTCTTTCTTTAGGCATTCAGAATTATTGTGATTGCAGTTTGCTTATCAGATTAAGTAATTTTGTATCATCTAAGAGCACCAGGTGTTTATATTCAATGCAATGAAGTATTTGAATGGTGATTTTATAAGTTGACAGATCCGTCCTTCTTAGAAGATTGCTGTAATATAATCATTCAATCAATATTTAGTTTGGATTCTTTGTTTAATTGCATATCAACCATCGTAGTTTACTTAGAGCAATTGCAATGCTTGTAGAATAACAGTAATGGTCAACCCATAGCTGGGAAGATAAGCGTATGCATGCTTTTCCCGAACGTTTTAATCCGAAAGTGAACGTATTTGCGTGACTGGATTTGAACTCGTTTATAATTATATTGCAGTCCATCAGATTAACTACGACACCACGGAGACTTCCTCTATCAATAGGTGTGACAATCCTGAATTGTTAGCTAACCTTAATAAGTATCATGAACTTTTTTTCATTGAAAATAAAATAGACATAACTTATTTACGCAATCCTATTCTTAACTGATTCTGTTTACAATAGGATTGCGTAAATACATCACATCTATTTTTTCCTAATGATAAAAATTATGACACTTAATAAGGTTACCTAACAATTGACATCACAAGGTTAGCTAACAAGTGATATCACACTTAACTTAAAGAACTGGTTCTCCTCAGACCATCGACATTAAGCTGAGATGAGCCTGTACAGTTCTGAAATGAGTGATTACTTAGTAAAAACAGGTTATACTACCTGTTTTTACTAAGTAATCACTCATTTCAGAACTGTACAGGCTCATCTCAGCTTAATGTCGATGGCCTGAGGAGAACCAGTTCTTTAAGTTAAGTGTGATATCACTTGTTAGCTAACCTTAGGGCAATATGGTATGTGTGCCGTAGCGAATAACCTAAATAAATAACAGTTCCTGTTGATTATATATGAAATTTATATAATTTTAGACCCTTTAAATGATCATGGAAATCAAATAACTGTTTTAAAATCAATATATGGGTGATTTGATGATTGATTTTTTTTTTCTAAGGAAATGAATTAAAGTGTACAAAAGGCATTCCTCCCATAAAATGAAGCTTGCGATAAATAATTTTCCTTTAGGATTTACACATGTAATAATTTGATGATTGATCACCCGTTTTAATATATATATATATATATATATATATATATATATATAGATAGATAGATAGATAGATAGATAGATACACGATCATTATGATTATGATCATTGGAAATAGACACGGCGAACTGACTTTAAAATCCTGAAATAGGCTGCTTGCTCTTCGCTAAGCACTAATAACATTAGGTTCGGTATGAATCCAACCATTCTCTCTCCAGCCATGGCCAAATTTTTAACTCGGTATGGCAATCGGTCTAGAGGAAGGGACTGAATTGAAACCGATAAAATTCCGCTTAAAAATGACCTCGTGTTGGATTCCGCTCATGCAGGGTAGTTTATATATATATATATATATATATAGGGGGGTTAAAATATGTAAAAACAGACTTAATAAAATGAATTTATTTTGATTTTGAAGAAGCATTCGATAATAGTAATCATCTATTTTTAAATTTGGTTTTCTGTTAAAGAAGATCAAGAAATACAAAAATCTGAACACTTTGTAATTTGAATTTAGAATATGCTATTACACTTGGAGAGAGTAAGACCTTCCTTCTCCTTGACCAAAAAAGAGGGCTGTCCAGGGTAGAACATTTGATGCGGGGATTCCAGTGTTGGAGATATAGGAAGTGTTTGGTTTGGTTTGGTTTAGTTTTATGGCATATCAACCATTGTCGGTTATTTAAAGCCAAATCCATTTTTATTGTTATAAACAGTTATATTTTATGATTTCAGTTTGGTATCAGTATAGATATTTTTGTTTACACTGTCAAATACCAAATGAGTTCTATTTCAAACAATTCAGTTTAGCATACAAAAATAGTCCCATCTCAACCAATTCAGTTAAGCGTAAGTATACACTTTAGTTCTATTTAATTCATAGATAGGACTCTATCAAGTACTACGACTCCAGGACCAGAGTGGACCTGGAAGCAATGTCACAGAAGAGGTACTACGAATTCCTCAAATATCCAGCATTACTGTAACCTCATCATCAGATTTTTTAGTGTTATATTCAGGACTCTCATTTGGTGGGGGTATTACCCTTCTTCAGAGTAGCAGTCAGTGTACTCTGCAGCCCCAGGCGACTGGGTAATAGGAAGTGTAGAATATACATTCACAGCTACCACTGGCAGGTTCACTCTTAGCTAGAGTGGTAGTACCTCTAAGGTTACGTTTTAAAGGTCAAGTAGATCCGTTTTAATTTTTTTTTTTTTTTTGTATTTGATAAGACAGTTTGCCTCAAAGAAAAAAAAGATCTTTAGAAACAGTTTCACTTTAAATATCAACATGACTGCACAATGAACGTAACTCACTAACCTCTAACCATTAAATAACCCTAGAAAATTTGACATACCGTTAACATTAAACAATCAATCAATCAGTCACTCAATATAATCTGATTTGTTTAGTGCAAAATATTAATCTGTTGATCTTCATTATGCTTCAACAAACTGATCTTGAGTGATCAGAAGATATGTCTAATTATTTTCACTTTTATTGATTTAGAAGCTGATAAAATTCAGTTGGCCATAATTATTATTAATAATTGATGAGTTTGATTGATCGATTTTAACGGCATGTCAATCCATCTAGTATCATTCTATTCCTTGGGCTTAATGAATCGCATTATTATGTACGTTAATATCTATTGAACGTGGGTAATTCTTAAACTGATCTATATAACTAATTGAAGGACCTCAGCATACTACTCCAACGGGTTAGAGTAGACCTTAATGGCAAGGAAGTGGTACTCCATATTTCCTAGATCCCAAGAACTAGGGTCTCACCAAGAGATGTAATTTTGTGTCATAACACGTTAAGCAATCGTGTTTTGAGGGGGCGCTAAGAAGGGAGGTATTACCCCTCTTCAATGGATACAGTCAACAATACACGTGAGTTATCAAAAATATTATATGATTTCTCCATTATTTTACCAAGAGTAATATCCATTCAGCAATTTAATAAGAGCAACATGCACAACCTATTAGTTAAATTGAATATAATACTTAATGACATTATTTATGACGTTAAGTCACAAATGTTAGTATAGCGTGTACAATGCCTCAATAGATATTAATTTTTGCTTGTGGAGCAGCTGCTTCTGCTTATTCTCTTGCATAACACGTCTGAGAATTAAGAAGATTTTGATTGGTGTGTTTGATATTTGGCACAATGGCAAAAAGATGTTTTGTTTTTTTGTTTTTTGTTTTTTTTATTTATTTTTTATGCGGGTGATTGAATCATTCTCTATCAAAGATGTCCACAGAGTTTCATTCAATAATCAACGGAAGACAAACAGAGCAAATATTGGAACTTCACTGAATTTATTCATTCATTCTTCTGATGAAGAGTTCTTTTTTTTTTAGAATGTTATAAATTTCTTTCTTTCTTTTATGTCTTTGTTTTCATTACTGGAATTTATTCTCATTCTCTATCTCCGATTTTTGCTTCTGGTTACAAGAAGATATTCACAAAAAATATTCATAGATGACAGTAATCATATATATATATATATATATATATATATATATGCACAAATATATGCATATATGTGTGCGTGCACGTGTGCGCGCGCGCGCGCGCGCGTGTGTGTGTGTGTGTGTGCGTGCATGTGCTACGTATATATGCGTATGTGAGTGTACAATGTTTTCTATGAATAAATAGCGAGGAAGAAAAAGACAGTTTTAAAAATCAGATCTGAAATTGCGCAAGATGCTCACTGGTATCAGAAGGCCTCTGACTTTTTTTTTACCAGAAATGAATCTGAAATAAAAATGATTTTTATTCTGCGGGGAGTAATCAACTTGCAAAACATATAAAATCTATTTTCAAAAGATGTCTTTTTCTTTCCAAGTCTGTGGGATTTTATCTAGAATTTATTAATAAGTAAACATAGGTAAAAATTAAAATAAATAGGTATGGCCTTTATAGTGATGATTGTATTGATATGGTTGTGGTTCTTTTTAATTCTAGAATTTGTCGGAGTTAATTGTCCATGCCTGGAATTAAACAACCACAACCCTATCAAACTAAGATTTTTTGATAGGGTTGTGATTCGTTTTAATTCCAGAAAAAAATAACTGCCCTAACCATTATTAGTCACCTGAAGAGTCAGAAACACGTGAAGAGCATAATTATATAAGATAAAATCCTAAAGTATCACATTCAAATTAATTTGTAGACCTACTTTAGAATATGAACTTGTCTCTCTTTGGAATATATATATATATTGGATCTAGTGAGATTATTTTGAAAATGTTCAGCTGAGACAGAATTTAATGTTGTTTTTTTTCTTCTCGTTTACAAAAGAGGGAATGTAAACCCGCATTGAATGGATGTAGAAATCATCAAAAAGGTTCAGGGTTCCGAGTTCTTTAACTTGTGTCTCTAGTCATTTTCAACATTCATTTGTTGTGGTATTTAGACAAGTTTAATTATCATTGTTTTGAGACACATAATGGCTTTTTACATCTTTATTTCAAACGAACTTGACGTTGGCCATTTGAGTATCAGTTAACATCTGGTAGCAGTCGCGGTTTAAAGAAGACAGCCGTTAGTCCTTGTGGCGCCGACTGATGTCATGTGGCTGTTTGGGAGGGAGTAGGTTTCTAATTATTCAATACATTTAGAATTTCCAGCACAAGTCCGGAAAAGAAATAATAACCGAATATTACGTTTTCTTATAATTTGTCACGTATTGTTCGTACATGTATTACTGAATATTATTCTATTACTGTTAATTTGTATTGCTGTTGTTTACCGGGTGATTTTCATTAGTTAGATTTAAAAGGTTCTAAGTTTGAAAACTTTTACATTCTCGAATATGAGACAGGATGAAGGTAGCATCTTAGCAAGCATCCATCGCTATGTGAACTATTTTGATATCCAAGTCCTGATGATGGTTACTGCAACCGAAACATTAACGTTGATTTTACATCATAATATATTCACCTATTTGGATTGAATGTTGAGAGCACTATTGAACAGACTCTGGCGACAACACCCCACGAGACACCAACTATACGGACACTTGCCCCCCATCACGAAGGCTATACAAGTTAGACGAACCAGACACGCGGGACACTGCTGAAGAAGCAAGGATGTGCTCATAAGCGATGTATTCCTGTGGCCCCCCTCATATGGATGTGCAAAAGCAGGACGATCAGCACAAACTTACATACAGCAACTATGTGAGGACACAGGATGTAACCCTGAAGACCTGCCGGAGGCGATGAATGATAGGGAGAAGTGGCGAGAGAGGGTCAGGGATATCCGTGCTGGCGGCGCGACATGATGATGATGATTTGGATTATGTTTTTTCTGATTCCTTTATTCTCGAATATATATATATATATATATATATATATATATATATATGTGTGTGTGTGTGTGTGTGTGCAATAATTTCGAAGAATTAAAACAGCTTATTTCGCTACAAGGCTAGCACTATCGGAATGCAAATGATTTCTAACTAAAAACGAACTTATTTTAAAATGATCGATATGTAACAGGAAAACATGTGAATGTTTAATTTTAATATTTGGATGAATTTATCACAATCATTTTTTTTTTTGTTATTCATATTACTTTATTCCACAATCTATGTTTATTCTATTCGGTGAAGTATTATTAAAACCGGATACATATCGACTATAAGAGACTCATGGAGGAAGCAATTTTCTGTACATTGTCGTCTTACAAGCAGCGGTCTTGTCGATACTGCTCTATGGATGCACTACATGGACGCTAACTAAACGTATGGAGAAAAAGTTTGACGGCAACTACACAAGAATGCTGCAAGCAATATTGAACAAGTCCTGGAGGCAGCGCCCCACAAAGCTGCAGCTGTACGGCCACCTACCACCCATCATGAAAACTATCAAAATTAGACGAACCAGACATGCATGACACAACTGGAGAAGTAGGGACGAGTTCATAAGTGATGTACTCCTATGGACCCCTTCACATGGACGAACAAAGGCTGGACGACCAGCTCGAATCTACGTACAGCAGCTCTGTTCCGATACGGGATGTATTCCTGAAGACCAATCGGAAGCAATGAGTGATAGGGAGGGTGGCGAGACAGGGTCAAGGATATCAGTGCTGATATCGTGATATGATGATGATGATGATTTATTTAAATAGAACAAAGTTTCTCAGATCGAAACAGTGGACTTAAATTTTACGGGGTATGTACCAAAACACTGTGCATGATGTTTTTTTTATTTTATTTTACAAGTCTCTGTGATGGTCAGCTTTTTGTTTCTTTAAATTTCCGTAAACTTTGATAGTATATTTCATCAAAAAAATCACACAAGTCCTTTAGTTAATTGTCCGTGCATAGAATTAAAAAGAACCACAACCCTATTAAACTATGATTTTTTGATAGGGGTGTGATACTTTTTTTTAATTCCAGAAAAAAGAACTACTATCACCATAATGAGAGTTTAACAGTTCGCTTAAAGATATGAACTGTCGGACAATCTAGACTTGTGATTTGTTTATAATGGTGAAGGTTTAATAGGAGAATTAGCCCCACTTCTTGGATATGTTGATTACAGAAGAATATTGCACCAGTGTTCTACAGATTTTCGTGAACATCCTTTTGAATTCTGAGTTTTTCCTATTCCAAGACCAATCGACCAACAAAACCTAGAGAGCCGTATCTATACTACTATCCTACCTATAGCTCTTAACATACACACACATATCTACAGGCGCTCGTGGTGTAAAAAATGGACACGGTGACCCGAGTTCAATTCCTGGACGTGGCTGTTTGCAATCCACATAGAACTAGTAACTTTGGGAAAGGTGTGAATCGAATTATTCTCCCTCCAGCTATGGGGGGAATGGTTGGGTAAACTTTAGCCTTGATATGGCAACCGGTGTAGGAGAAAACTCTGAATTCAAACCTGTTAAACTTCGCATGAATTGCCCAATCGACTAGGGTTTTAGAATAGACAAACTGCTTCTGCTGCAGAGGGTAAGACACCCCTCATGAATGTCCTACATATGACACTAAACAATCTGATGGTGAGGTTCCATTAATGCTTGAGCTTCATTGCCTTCGCTTCCAGGTCCACTCTGGCTCTGCAGTGGTAGTACCTGATAGGGTTCTATCAATGGGTCAAATAGAAGTAAATTGTGTAATTATGCCAAAAAAAATTATGCTAAACTGAATTGTTTGAAATAGAAGTGTTTTGACATTGAAAATCTACTTACTATAAACTGAATTGTTTGAAATAAAATTGTTTTGGCATTTAAATGTGTGTAAACAAAAACTATACCTATGCAAAACTGAATTGTTTGAAATAGAACTGTTTGACTAAATTGAACAACATGAAACAGAAATGTTTTGACAATTAAACTGTGTACTTATGCTACGTTGAATTGTTTGAAATAGAACTGTTTATTTGTATAAAAATGATTTGGAATTAACCAACCAACCAACTACTAAACTGTTTTAATTAGAACTATTTGACTAAACTGAATAGCTTGAAATAGAAATGTTTTTGATAAGTAAACTGTATAATTACGTTAAACTGAATTTCTTGAAATAGAACAGTTTATTTGTATAAAAATGGATTTGACATTAAATAACCTACAGAGGTTGATAGGCGATAAACCCCAAACAAACAAACAAACTTCACATAAAAATATACCTTGTGTCAAATCCTGCTCGCGAGAAGGTTTTAGTGAATTCATAAAAACGTACATACGAGCATACATATATGCAGATGCAATAATATTGCATAATTTTGCTCCTCAAGAGGTTTTCATACCAGTTTAAAGGTATGGATTTAATTTGGTTCATGGCATATCAACCATTATAGATTATTTAATACCAAATCCCCTTTATTCATATATATCCAATCATACATTTGTAAATAGACTTCTTTTAAGAATTTTTAAACGATCCTGAGCACATTTTTTGCACTCGGTTAAATGTTTTCTTAACAACAGGGCAATTGTGGTCTGACCTGTTACATTAAGAAGAAAGGAAACTATAGGAATGTGGACGAGAATATTGATGCGTTTCAAATACTTTAATGACAGTCAGAAAGATAACCATATACTGTGAGTCGTACAAATGGAAGGAAACAGTTGCGAATATTAGAGCATTAAGCATTCAACGTGAAGTTGGTTTAGGAGGAATGAAAAGATGACAAAGAACAAGTCTCCATAAGGAACAATGACCCATGGTTGAAAGCGCTCTCCTCGTGTTAAATGTTAGTCTATTTCGCCAAGTGAATCAGTGAGGAAGAGAGACGGTCTGTCCTGCTCGAAAAATATGTGAGGAAGAGGGTGAGAGAACGTTTTCGTGGCCTTTTATACTACCTGGGAAAGTCATCCGAAAAGAATTGCTTAAATCATTCTCATTGGACGAAAATATAAAATCGAAACGTCAACGGCCAAAATAATTCCCGCACTAAATAATAATTTGAAATTCTTTCTTTCTGCTACAGTTCAAAGTACTGCTATCTTATACGTATAATTCAATTTACTATTAGTCAATTGTTTGCACATATTTAAATAGTTTGGTTTGGTCTGGTTTGGTTTTATGGTGCATCAACCATTATAGTTTATTAACGCCAAATTCATTTTATACATAAAAACAGTTCTGTTCCAAATAAATCAGTTTAGTAAAAGTACACAGTTTCAATGTCAAACTGTACCATTTCAAGCAATTCAGTTTAGCATAAGTGTGCAGTTTAGTTCTATTTGACTCATTGATAGGACCCTGTCAGGTGCTACCACTCAGGGCCAGAGTGGACCTGGGAGTGATGACAATGAAGGGGTGCGCCTCATTCCTTAAAGCTCCAGCATTACTGGAACCTCACCATCAGATTGTTTAGTGTCATATGTAGAACACTCGTTGGAGTCGCTGTATTCTACAGCACTAGCTGACAAGTCAAGAGAAGAAATCTCCCTGAAAGATGACCCTCTAGATTTTCTCAACAGCTAGAATTTTTCCTACCACAATTAATTCCATTTTCCAATTTTTCAAATCAAATTATAATTATCATTTACTCACTGAGTTTTTCACATAAGCGTTAGCTGATTGTCTTTCACTGGAGTTTGAGGGACAGCAAGTCTCCTCAAGTCTCTGTGATTTTTCTCAGTATTCCGGTTGATCTCAATAATGCAGCAGTTTGAATGGTCCCTACTTGTCCTCTTATTTCCAAGTCCTCCAGTGCTTGTATCAATCCTGTGGTGACTCTATCAAGTTCACCAATTACAAGTGATATTAACATCACTTTCATGTTCCACAGTTTTTTTCAATTTCTTAACAAAGTCGAGGTACTTATCCTTCTTTTCACTTTCTTTCAATTTTACTCTGTGGTCAGGCGGGACAGCAAAGTCCACAATTCTGCAAATACATTTTTTGTAGATAATTACTAGGTCTGGTTGTCTGGCTGAGATTAGGTGATCAAAATCCCAGAGGAGTACGTGCGACTCATTTTCCGGGACAGATGATGGGTTGTGCATATGTTGTTGTTGTTATTTTTACTCCTTGAGAGATTTTACATCAGCGTTAGTAGAGGGTCTTTTACTGACGTTTGAGTGACAGCAAGTCTTCTCAAGTCTCCGGGACTTTTCTCAGTATTCTGGCCGTTCTCAATAATGCTGTAGTTTGGATGGTCTCCAATTGTACTCCATTCTCCAAGTCCTCCATTCCATTTAATAATCCTTTGGTGACTGTACCAAAAGCACAAATTGCGATTATTATTATTATTATTATTATATAATTAAAACCGCAAGGATTCGCACATATTTGTTTAGAGAAGACAGCAAATTCCTCTTGTCTTTTCCAGTCTTTTCACGGGAGAGGTAATTTTGTGTCCTATAATTACATATCATATAATTCGAATCGAACAGACGTTGTTTTTAAAGCCCAAGGAAAGTAACATTTTCTTATATTTCATATTATTTACCGCTTTCAGTAAAATTATTTTCTTTTAATATCTCGTATTCAAAAACCATTTCTCGAACATATCTAAAGTTTTGTTACCTTAAACTATATATTCAACATTCACTTTCTTTTATATTTATATATTTGTGTGTGTGTGTGTGTGTGTGTGTCTGAGTGAGAGAGAGAAAGAAAAAGTGTTTTTCTATGTATGTAAAGAAACACACACGCACACACATAAATATATCTCATGATTGTGTGTATGACACTACACTTTTGTTGGATTAGTCATTCGCTCTTTAAATTTACAACTGGCTGGTTTTACATTAGAAAAGGTTGTTTTTGAGTGGGGAGAAGGGTCATACTTTTACAAGAAATTTACAATTTTTTAGATGTGTATATCTAAAAGAACATATTTCATGTCTTACATCGTTACGAATTTCCCAGCCAGCAGTTCGAATGCTGATTTTTCAAGGTAAGCTTGTTCTTGATTTGAAAATTGCACAGTAAAAACTCTTGCTCATTTCGTAGTTTTTTCCTTTTTTCTAGACAAAGCTAAACTTTGTAATTTTTTTTTGTTTTGAGAGTCAGGAAATTTACGTGGATGGTCCGAAAAATTCGTCGTCAGACCAAGATACTCTCATTGAATGAGGTTTATTTATCCATACAGACATCTTGTGGTCCAAACACTCCTTCCATCGGTGTTGGAGTGCTAGGATGCCATTCAAAAAGAAAATCATCCATAGTAGATATAACGTCATCATATGAACTTTTCAGCCAATTAACCTACCCTCGAAAAATTTGAACTTATGAAATTTTGTATGTTAGTTGGAGTTTCATATTTTTTTTCAGATATAGTTATGTTACGGCCAATAGGGTCTCTGGTCTTTAAGGGCATATTGAATTAAGCAGACTTTTTCTTTTTTTCTTCTTTTTTTTTCTCCAGTCTTCATTTTTTAAAATAGTCAAGTCAAAACAATTAACAATTGACTTCTATAAAACAATTGTTTATTAAAAAGTTAATAATATTTCATTTGGTCTCGCAGTTAGAGTGTTCGCCAATGGCTTGGGAGACCGGGATTCAATTCCAGGTCGAGTCATACCAAAGATTCAAAAAATGGTACTTGATGCCTCCTTGTTAAACACCCACCATTAAAAGGTATGGATCAAGGGTAAAGTAGAGCAATCTAGGGAAAGGAATAGCGCCCTTCCCTACACCTTGGTGTAGTATCTATTAAAAAAGGGAGCCTTCGGGTCACCCTCGGCTATGGTCACCAACTTTACTTTTTTTACTTATTAATATTTCATTGTTTTTTTTTTTTTACGACAGTTAAATCCATTGTTTTTGTCTTTATAATATTGTCAAAATTTTAACATTTCATAGGTTTTCTTAGGACAGTTAAATCTCTTATTTGTGTGTTTATAACATTGTTAACATTATGTTCAAGCTGTTCCATTCTTCAAAATTTTCTCGTCTGTACTGAAAAAAAGGAACTCTTTTTCGGACGGTGTAAATATATGTGTTTTGTTTTTTTTTAATTTATTTAACAGCATATAATCTTATAAGTTATCAAATGCTGAAACTTGATTCAGTTGTAAGGGGTTGGTTTCAAATATTCAACGTAACATTAATATTATTTTATATTATTTTTTATCCCAAAGTTAAATGGTTTCAAGTATCCCAGTCAAACATTGATAATTTTAGTTATGAAGTATCATTATCTAATACAAATAATTTTGCTCACAGCCCTATGATTACACATAAACCTTAGTAAATGTTTGAACAGTTGCATTTGACCTAGATGGGACCCTACAAGATACTACAGATTGGACCAGAAAGTAATGTTAATGAAGTGCTTCTCTTCATTACTACGAACTCCAGAACTGGAGCCTTAATATCGGAAGTATTTACAGTCATAATAAAGAGATGCCTATATAAATAGATAACAATTTTCTAAACTGAAATTCAAATATAATCTATAATTGTGAAGGATTTGGAGTAATCTTTGACTTTAAAATGAACTCTTTTCTGACAATAAAATGGTGTCGATTTATAAACGGGATTGACTTATATACACGTTGGAATATAAGCATAATGAGAAAGGCTAGCCGCCACAGTTGTATTCAAAAATGAATTTAGAAATAAATTGCTCACTCATTTGTCTATTTATTTGGATAATTTTTTTATTTTTTACTAATTATGATTTATTTTTACCGATGCTTATTTTTCATCTCCGAAAGATATATTTTAATTATTTATCATTATTTCAACAATTTATCTTTTTTCCTAAGCTTTGTTTAGACACACTAGCTTTAACTTGCTTACAATAAATGCTTATACGTGCTTATTCACATAAATAAGTGCTTATTCACATAAGTAAAAAGATGCTCTTTCCTACATATCTTCGGAGATTAAACAAAGTCTTTGCCTTCAGCGTGATATGACAGAAAGTTAAAAAAAAACAAAAAACAAAAAAAAAACTACGCCTTGCTTAGATTTCGTACAAAGCGAAAAAAATATGGAGATTTTAATGCAGATCGAACACACTGCTAATTTATCTGTGAATTGCACAACGATGATGTTCGATGGTATTTTCATTGTAATCTGAACGCATTTGGACATTAGATGCTTTCATTTGAAATGCAGTACAATTTCTTTTTTCTTCATACATACGTACATAGGTACTTTCATACATACTGTAGAAGCGCGTGAGGTAACGGTTACCGCCACAGGAAATGAAACTGGAGACTGGAGGAGTTCAATTTCTAGTCAAAGTTGTTTGTGTTTCACTTAACGCTTATTCCCGTGAAAAAGGTATGAATGTCTGTTCTCCTTCCAGCTAGGGGTAAGTATTCGGCAAAATTGGATATTTTAGCCTTGGAACGGTAACGTTTCTAGGAGAAGGAAAAGAGTCTAAACCAGTTACATTCCGATTAAAAAGACTTGACCATGCCCCACATTCTTCCAGCGGGGGTGGGGTTGGGTAAATACGAATATACATAAACATAGAAAAATAGATTTTTCCAAGAGCTCGACAAAGTCTGAGAAATATCAGATGATTTTTATCATTAAGGCTTTTCGGACTATTTTCTTCATCTATGTTACTATTTCCACCACGTGTCGGCCGATATGTCTTCCGGCCTTCTTCATGTGTTCATCAAACTCGGGAAACGTTGTGGAAATAACAATATAGATGAAAAAATAGTCCGAAAACCCTTAATGATGAAAAAAAAAATCAAGCTTCGTCTCAGAAATTTAGACAACAAATATCAGATGGTCATGAAATCTTATTTTAACAATATGATCGATGTGGCACGAAGCCGCATTAATAGATCACCCAATGAGACTTGAACTCAATCATGATAGTTTACTAAAAACATATGTACGCACACACACACACCCATATATATAAATATGTGTGTGTGTGTGTTTGTGTGTGTGTGTAAAGTAGTAATTTACTAAACGTTTTGCTTTGATGTAGCACAAGGCTGAATGAATGGATTAATCAGTGAGATTCGAACTCATTCGTGAAAATCTTGCTTGCTAACCATTACACCACCAGAGGTGGCCGGTGTGTGCATGTATGCATTTATGTATGTATGTATGTGCGTATATTTATTCACTTTTATATATATATATATATATATATATATATATATATATATATATATGTGTGTTCATACAGAAAGTGTTACTAAATCACAAAAGTAACATATGTATTGATTAAAAATTAGAATATAATCTTGCGTAAATCTTTTTAAAGAAAATCACTTTGAAATGTTTTAAGATGAGATAGTATACGCACAAACCTTACGTATTTGTGTGCCTACATAATATATAGATATATATATTTAAAAAAATATTTTTCACACACACACACACACACACACACACACACACACACACATATATATATATATATATATATATATATATATATATATATATATATATACATGGACGCACAGTCAAATGAATATATGTACACAAACGAACAAACAGATAGACAGAAAGACACACAGACAGATTGATGGATTGATAGCATGATAAATTAACATTTCCTGAGATTTTTTTTTATTTAAAATTTACCAATAAGACAATCCTCAAGGAGAAGGACTACTTTGAAACGTACTCGTGTTTTGCGTAAATAAATATTTATCATTACAGATTTTGGATGCCGAACCATATAAACACAGGTAAACACTTATGCACATACGTACTCACTTACATGTGTGCTCTCACAAACACATAAAACCATCATATGAACACACTCACATAGTTATATATATATATATGTATATATATATACATATATATATATATATATGTGTGTGTGTGTGTGTGTGTGTGTGTGTGTGTGTAATATATATATATATATATATATATATATATATATATATATATGGGGTAGAAGATGATCCAGTCTAATGACAAAGCCGGGTGAAGTCACCACTTCCTGAAGTTAACTCAAAAATCAAACTAATAGAAAGAACCTCCTGTATAGAACCTCTGCTGACATGTAAATATTCTTTGTTTGAAAAAGTCTGAGAGAAGGTGCTTTGAAATAAAACCTGCAGTTTGCATAGTTGCTTATCCTATTTACCAACCCCTCCGCTAGGGCAGGATATGACACAAGGTCAATTTTTAAGCGGAGTCTAACAGGTTTGAATTCAGAGTTTTCCTTCTCCTAGAATAGTTACCTCACCAAGGCTGAAGAACCCAGTTGCTTATTGTCTTATGAAATAGACACCAAGACATGAGTTCAAACCTGAACGAGGCTCTTTACATTTCACATTGCACTAATACCCTTGGGAAAGGGGTGCATCTAAATGTCCTCCCTCCAGCTTCTTAAGGCACATTGTAGGGTAGAATAGACTCTGTAACTTTTCTAAGGCAACTGATCAAGAAAGAAAACTAAGAATACAAACTTTTGGTTAAAAAATGATCTTGTTTCACGCGCTGCTCGTCTGGAGGGGTTGGTAAATATTCATACAGTACAATTCATTCAAAAGAAAGTATTCCAATAAAATGTTTTGATAAAAAGAAATATTTTCACCTCTTAATGTATTCACCCGCATTACGTTCATATTTCATTAAAAAAAAAAAGAATATTATGTTGGGGATGATATTAAAAAGTAAAGACAATATTTATATTGGAAAAAGTATATAAATTAAAATGTAGTTACTCATAACAACTCACACACACACACACACACACACACACGCTCGTGCGCGCAATTTTATATGAAAAATATAGTTGTTTATACACTGGAAAAATATTTTTTCAAAAATGTATACACTGGAGAATTCACATTTATATACATGTAGCTGTTACGTAATGCTATAGCAACGAAAACAGGTTGTTACACACATACTAGCATATATACAAATATATAGACACGAATTTTTGCACGTGAACACACACTTACACGCTCTCACACACTAACATGTGCACGAACACTCACAGACATGCATGTAGGTGTGTGCATGTCTTTTGGTTTCGTTTGGTTTGGTCTGTTTTCTTTATTTAATGGCATATCAAGCTTTGTTGGTTATTTAATGCAAAACCGATTCTACTAGAAGAACAGGTGTAGTACTATTTAACCCATTGCTAGTGGGTAGTAAATGGGATTCTATATATTTCCCAAGGGTATTTGTCCGAAAGTGAACGTAAGGGCATGACGGGAGTTCGAATTCGCTTTCAACAATCCCGCTTTAACCATTACACCACGAAGAAATCCCCATGTCTTTTTGAACATGCAACATTTATATAAGTAATACAAGAGTGACATAAAGTTAAAAAAAAACAATATAATCTATAATCTACAGGCTGTAAAATATATCATACATACATACGTACGTACATACGTATGTACGTACGTACGTACATAGCTCCTCAAATACACACACTAAAACACACACATACACACAAATATCTATCTATCTATCTATCTATCTATCTATCTATCTATCTATCTATCTATCTATCTATCACTCATTCTAACTCCCCATATATATATATATATATATATATATATATATATATATATATATATATATACATATATAATCATTAAAAGGTAGTATCCAACTTCATGACTGCATTACTTTAGACACAATTTTATCAGTATACTTACAAGTTTCTCTGTCATACGCCTGACTGTCGAGAGCAGATCAATATTCGTACGTAAACGAACTAATATATATATATATATATATATATGTATATATATATATATATATATATATATATATATATATATATAATTTTCTTCTTGTGTGTATATATATATATATATATATATATATATATATATATATGTATATATATAATTTTCTTCTTGTGTATATATATATATATATATATATATATATATATATATCTTCTTTCATTTGTTTACTTGTAGTATATATATATATATATATATATATATATATATATATATATATATATATATATGCAGTGTAATGTCAGTGTGCTTCAATTCTATTCCCAATTTGGACATTTTTCGTGAGATGTTGTCGCAAAATCCAAAACCTGTACATTATCAGTTAGTGTGAGAAAAGCTCTGCTAAATGCAACTCACCGTGTATAAATTCCCATCCCATGGATATAATGAAAACGCATCTGATTCACGTTTGGCTTAATTTCTGGTGCCCCAGTCGCTTTTCATCGTAATATGCACACCACCTAGCAACGGGCATCGGTGAAATTAGATTCGCCCTAATGGAGCCAACCATTTGCACAAAGTTCGCTGAATCGACTGTTCGTCGGTGCGTCCAGTAAAGGTTGATTTTTTTAAGATACGAGAAAGAAAACAGAATTTTCTCAATTCATCGAAATTCTTTTTCATTTTTTTTTCATGACTGATAATCGAAACACTTTTTGTGCTCTAGTTTCTTACAATGATTACAGCAATGTAACAATGAACAAAAGAAAAAAAGGTAAAATTTTAAATGAAAATTACTAACGAAACAACGAAGTTGATAAAATAAAGGAACTCGTTTTAGAGTAGTTATATCTTTCCCTCGCACATCTAGCTATACAATATGACAGTACATAGATATTAGAGAGATGCAACATTTCCAGCACCTTTCTTTTTCTTAACTAGAGACGACATTAGTTGAAGAAAATAGATTTTTGAAAAAATATACAAATGACTGTTTTAAGATTTTGTACTCAACTTGTATGCAGATTGATATGTTCGTTTTGTTTGTTTTCAAGGAATATCAAGTACGTATATATATTAGTTTAGCAGATACGTAATGTAATGGATACCGTTGTTGGAACATGGACATGGCAACTCGAGTTTAAACCTGGAGAGGGCTGTTTGGCTTTCACATAGCTCTAATATCTTTGACAAAGGTATGAATCCAACAATTCTCCCTCCAGCAATGGGTAAAAACAGTGGGGTAGATTGGTCCCTTTAACCTTGGTATGGCAACTGGTCCAAGAGAAAAATAACTCTGAATTCAGACCTGTTAAACTCAGTTTAGAAATTAACGTTCTGTCGCATTCTGCTCGTGCGGAGGAGTTGGTAAATACATATATATATAATAATTTACACAAATATGGTTCTCATAAACAGTAGCGGATATAAACTTGAAAGAGTGAAGAGCCACTCACTTCGCTCGGTGGCTTTCCTGCGTCTTGTTTGGCATCCGTGCCGGACATTCAATGCTCAATGGCAGACTCGAGGCCGAAAGGCCCCCGGCTTCGGCTGGGTCACATTCGGTTTGGCAAGCTGCACTATTGACACATTTGACACTTTTCTATAGCAGTGGACTTCGCTGGCCAGTTTAAGCTATAATCTGGCATCCGTGCCTGGACCTATGTTTGGGTCCATGTCCAGCTAGGCTCATCGGGCCCACATTGCACTAAGTGGGCTGATGACCAACATAGTTCTTCGGTGTAGGTGCCTCGGCACGTGCCCGACCTTCCCTTCCTCTAACCACCACTATAATCTGACCTTCGGATCACTTGACCTTGTGTCAAGTCCTGCCTGGTGGGTGGAAGAGCCAAATATATGCGGCTATAAACTTGAAATTTATAGAAATTTTCCATTTTTTCTATAGCTATTGCTTAAGTTTTTTTGTTTTTTTAAGGGTCATAAAGAATACGAACTGTCATCAAAGCCGAATATCTTAAAACTTGAATTTTGTATATAAGCAAGGCAACAGAGAAATCAAAAACAAATGAGGTAACTAATCTGATAATAATACATTCTGAAAAATCTTATTAGCAGGACGAGATAGTGGTGCATCGAAAGCTAGGAGTATAAAACAAAACAAGATGTATATTTTAAAACAAATATAAAACAGAAAACTACATGATATCCTAAAGTGAAAATAGTTTGGAAAAATTCATTGTAGGTTGTGATTTATTGACAGTTCAAATATCTTCAATAATAATTTTTAAACTATAGGAATTTCCCTATAGATCAATGGAGGAATACAAGAGCAGACACAAGATGAGGAATGTGATCCACAGAGAATTGTGTAAGCGACTAAACTTTAACAAGACCGAAAAATTATATCTACACAATTCAGAACCTGACTGGAAATAGCGACACAAAATTGCCTGGGATCTTGAGATAAAAAAGAAGAACGGAGTGCGCAATCAATAAATGATTTTTAGTTTTAGTTAATAAAAAAAGAAAATATTTTGCCCACTAACTGATTTCATCGGTCCAAAGAAAACTAAAGATATACCTCACCAGAGAAATGGAAAGAGTTTTGGAACTTGTGATTGTAATTATAATAGCTCTTGGAAGAATTCTGAAATCCCTGTAAAAGAAACTGGAGGTGCCCGTGGTGTAATTGTTATCGTCGTAGGAAATGAACACGGCGACACGAGTTCAAATCCTGGACGAAACTGATTGTATTTCACATAGGACTAATACCCTTGGGAGAGGTATGAATCCAATTATTCTCCCTCCAGCTATGGGTAAATAGTAGGGCAGACTAGGTTCTTCAACTTTGGTGAGTCAACTAGTCTAGGAGAAGGAAAACTCTGAATTCAAACCTGTTAAACTCCGCTTCAAAATTGACCTTGTCTTGGGGTCCACTCCATCGGGGCTTTTCCGAGGGCCCCCTCGGTCGGGTGTGGCCTTCCCTACCACATCTGGTCTCTACTGTCTGGAAGTCTGCTGGCAACTGCATCGGGGGTTTCCGAGGTCCCCCTCGGTCGGGTGTGGCCTTCCCTACCACATCTCGTCCCTAACCTTCTGGTAGTCTGCTGGCAACTGCTTGGCACCCCGAACTCAACTGAGTTAAATAATAACTCAACGCCCACACGATCGCCTACTGGATCTTTGAAATCGGATGTTTAATCGTCATCAAGCGGAAATAACTGCCATGCAGTTCAGAGGTTACTCTCTTCCGGTGCATCACTGTTAGTGGCACAATGGGACCTTCACCTTGTCCCATATCATAATCCTTAATCTGCCCACGCGATCTCTTTCGATTACTGGCCAATGGAATGTGTCACTTCCTTCCAGTGTATCACCTTGGAATAGTATTTTTGGGCCGGGTCGAAGGTCAAAATATTACACTCTAACACGTTTGAAAAGTTACTTCAAACTATTCGCTAAGAAATCATTATATATATATATATATATTTTTTTTTTTCTTTAAGAAAAACCAAAGACCAGTTACTTTAGGATTATAAATTTATTTCCATCCTGTTTTGTGTTCCTGGTGTAAACCAAAACCACGAAGAAATATATAATAGGACTTCTTCAGATCTTATGGATAAAATAATAATACCTATATATATATATATACATATATATATATATGTGTGTGTGTGTGTGTGTGTGTGTGTGTGTGTATAAAGGACTTGGCATTGTACAACCCACAAGAGTGGATATGTCACAAAATATAACCAAATCTAAGCAAACTAATGATGTGTAAAGAGTTGAATGATAAATTTGAGATTTAAATTCAAATGAACAATTCTAAATAGTCAACGAATATAAAAGGTACGAAGAAAATAATCGGCGAATCAATAGGATTATTTTCGGTTTTCCTAGAACTTGTGCTCAATTTTAAATGAGTTGAACAATTTAATGATGATCCTCTATGTTTCAGTCGATATTTACACTAAAAGTTTCTTTTCCTTATTAAACAACAACAATAAAAAAAAGATATTGTCTCAGGGAAAGATGTTCTTACTGATCTGAGGTAATTTGTCACATATTAAACTTCAGTTCATTGTTCATTTCTTCTATAAAGTTAACTTTCTTAAGTTGACTTTTTCATCGTTCCCTAATTTTTCTAATTTATTTATTTATTTTTTCACTCTTGCAGAAGTGATCACTTGTCGATAATCAAATTTACCGTAAAATTGGCAATTCAACTGATTGATTTATATTTCAAGGTTAATTATCATCAAAGTCATCCGCTGAGTTGAACCGTAATTATTTGGCACCGCATTATAGCCAATGACTCTTAAGGCTTAAATCACCCATGAGTTTATTTTTGACAATCTATAGCAGCTGTGAATATATCAGAGATATCGAACGTAAATCCTGGGCATTAAAAAATCCCCTAATAGATTTCAAAAACTTCAAACTCAAATATTTACTCGCAAGATAAGAGAAAGTGAAAATTATTGATGATTGAGTAATAAAAGTAATAAAACTCTGAACATTCGTAATAAGGGGACACTTCTGTCTTTCCAAAACGGAGAGAAAGTTTATGAAATTGATAAAGTTTTAAAACTTTATCAATTTCATAAACTTTCTCTCCTTTTTGACAGATATGCAGGATGATTCACACACACACACACA
>CAUZXS010005255.1:37500-132500 GCA_963585895.1 Sepioteuthis lessoniana | reverse complement strand
CAGATCATTTATGAACAGGAATATTCACGCTCTGTCCACGTAAGAATAAGGTCTAAATAACCCATAATGAATTACTTTGAAACTGATTAAAGTTAAATATATAAAAAGATATACGTATAAATGAATTTATCAGTTATATATATATAGTCATCCACAGACAGATCTGTTTTGTTCTATAACTCATCAGTGTGGCTAGACAGTATCTCCCCGTAACTGGGATCGAAACCCGGTTGACTCAAATGCCAAGCCAAAGCTTCAAACCATTTAGCCACGAGGAGATATTACCTACGAAGTACATTTTAAACGGTTATGAATCACAATTACTATTGTTTACATACATCCGTTCAACGGCCGCCGAGATCTCAATTCAAATACGAAGAGACTTGCAAAGGGGCTAATGGCAACACGATTACTTCTTCGCTAGAGAACTCGACCCTACGGGGGTTGGGGATGGACTCTTCAGCTGATCTTGACATATGGAGCACAACGGTTCCATTTGGAATTTTGTACCACCTACACGTGCGATTTGTTTATAGCAGTGAAGATTTGAGCAGAACACCCATACTTCTGGGGTAAGCCGATAATAAAAGAAAGGTACCACAATGTACCACCGGTTTTCTGAACAATACCCTCAGTTTGATTCAGAGCTTCTTCTCTCTTCTAAAAAAGAAAGACACAGATTCAAAGCTTTATATATATATATATATATTATATATATAATATATTAATTTCGTTGAATATAATAGACATTGTCTGTCAACATATTTTCTTGCTGATCCTGTCATATTGCTGTATTGATCTTACATTGTTCGGCGTTATTGATTGCTATATCTTCCATAATTGATTATTTCCAAGTATTTTCTGCCAGACTTTGGGCTATCATCAGGGGAGTATGTATTAATGAAGTAATGATGCCACTATATATATATATATATAGTAAAGTGGCGACCATAGTCGAGGGTGACCCGAAGTCTCTCTTTTCGATAGCTACTACACCAAGATGTAGAGAAGGGCGCTACTCCTCTCCCAGGATTTCTCCACTTTACCCTTGATCCTTACCTTATAATGATGAGTGTTAAGCAAGGAGGCATCAAGTACCATTTTTAAAGTCTTCGGTATGACTCCACCTGAGATTGAACCCAGGCCTCCCAGGCAATTGGCGAACACTCTAAACATTATGCCAATATATATATTCAAGCAGGTTTGATTGAATAATAGACACATTCTCACTATATAATTTTTTAAAAATCTCTTGAAATTTCCTGATAAGTGCCTTGGTTTCAGGCTGGAAAACATTCACCAATTCAAAATGCATACTTAATCAATTACATATGCAATTGTCATATTATCAGTGGTGGGATTTTATTATGGTAGGCCTAACGCGGTCTAGACTAACTTTTTTGTTTACGGTATAGTTTTGATTTTAATATCATTACAGGTTGTCTCAAAATTGACGTAACCCATTAATATGATAATGATCTATTACTGAGACGAGTACAATGGCGGTTATTTGGAACATGCCCGATAACAAATGCACCCTTTATATGAGAGGCATCAAATCAATGTTATATTACATTCCAGGGCATACAAACATTTTTGACTTTCTTGACTCAATAAGAAATGATAATCATATTAATTGGTTGCATAAATTTTGAGACAGTTTTGAATGATTTTGTCTCCAATAAGTAGTGATGTAAAATATTTTTCCTCTCTTGTCTAAGGCATTAATACTTGTTACAGTATACTATTTTCAAATCTGAAACAAAAAGAACACAGCATTATTATTAGCAGAGTTATTAGCTGTCACATGGGTCCCATGTACATTAAAACACCCTATACATTAGTTTCGAAAGTATTGATAAGTGCAGAAAGTTTTTTTTTAGATCATTGGATATTGAAGAAATATTACCGTAGGTTGTATAGCCAAAATTTTGGAGTCGTTTATAATACATCATATATAATAAAAATACCTTTTTGTTGCTGAATTTTACTGATCGTTCATTTTAAGAAGCCATTCATTACTCAAGTTTATATATATATATATACTCCCCTACCCCCATAGGGTTGAGTTCTCTGGCGAAGAAGTAATCGTGTTGCCATTAGCGTTCATGGAAAGCCTCTTCGTATTTGAATTAAGGTCTCGGCACCCGTTGAACAGATGTATGTAAATAATAGTAATTTTTTCGAAGCGAAATCTATTTCGCAGCTAATGGCGGCTCGTGGCTGAATGGTTAGAGCCCTCGGCTTGGCGTTTGAGTCAAACAAGGTTTCGATCCAAGCTATGGGTAGCTACTATCTAGCCACACTGATGAGTTCTGATAGAACGAAACAGATCTGTCCGTGGATGACTATATAACTTCTATGATTTTGATGAATAAAACTCAGATGATACAATTGTCAAATAAAACAGTATTACACACACTGATAGCCGAGAAAAAAAACTATAAAGAAGAAAAGATTAAAAACATACGTACAGCTTGAAAATAATCAAGGAATAACGCTTGCCGAGTTAAAAGTAGAAAACCCCGACAGAATCCTTAAAGCTAAACGTAAGAGTGCTCAATACACTTTGTAGAGCGAAGTATATAAGAAAGGAATTCTTCAGATCACTAAAGAAAAACTTTTCTCCGTCGAATAGCCAACACAATATATTTAATAGGAACACGATTAAAGTTATAGTACTATGCCTAACGTAGCAAATTTAATTAATAAAAGTAACATTAAAGAACTAAGCAATAATCAACGTAATGAGCCCACTAAATGTAATTGTACTAATAAAACTAATTGCCACCTCAAGAGAAAGGGACAATTTGAATGTATAGTGTATAAGGTGATAATACATAGTTGTGGACATGATAACTAGGTTAGTAGAAATGATAAAAAAAGTATATGTAGATTTTGCGCAGGCACCTTTTAAAAAAGATATTACAATCATCGTAGTTTTGCATAGGAAATGCATAGACATAGAACTAGTTTATCTATGTATTGGAAATTAAGAAAAATCTATGTACAAACCCTTTATTAAAATGTCAGAAAAAATGCCGTAATTAAAAAGAGGATAGATATTGTAATTTACGTAGGGAAGAAAAACTTGCCATGGTTTCCTATAATAATCCCGATGAATTACAAAACCAATGGTCAGAAATACTAAATGTTTGTAGGTATAAGAAAAATTGGTTGCTTGGTAGATAAGGTAAGAATTAATGTGATACTATTTATCTCTTTTTAATACTCCGGGACATTGGCCCAGCGGTTAGAGTGTTCGCCAGTCATACCAAAGACTTTAAAAATGGAACTTGATACCACCTTGCTTAACACTCAGCATTATAAGGTAAGGTTCAAGGGTAAAGTGGAGCAATCCAGGGAATGGAGTAGCGCCCTCCCCTACACCTTGGTGTAGTAGCTATCGAAAAGGGAGCCTTAGGGTCACCCTCGACTATGGTCGCTAACTTTACTTACTTTATAATGAGATATTATTTATCTCTTTTTAATACTAATTTTATAATTTCTAGTGTTTTTTAAATCAATAAAATGTAGATTTCGCTCAACCCTTCCTTGTTCAGAATCGTACTCATGATTCGGTTTGGTGAAACCTTGGGGGATTCTTTCAGACTGTAAGCATTTATATATACATCATTATCATCACCAAGTCACGGGTTTCCCTGATTTTGTCTTTCTATCCGTCTCGATCATCCTTCACTCCCGGCAGGTCTTCCAGAAGACGTACTGTGTCTGCAGAGCTGTCATTGATAATTTCTTGTTATTCGGCCCAGACTGGTTCGTTTATGTGAAGTGGTCCATAGGAAAACGTCAATAATGTGCTGGTCCTTACTTCTCAAGCAGTTTCCCGCATGTCTTGTTCGTTTTATTTGGATGGTTCAAGAGATCTGAGTTAAGTGGCCGTACAGCTGTTTCGTCGGGTGTTGCTTCCAGGATTTGTTCAATATAGCTCTTAGCAATCTTGTGTAGTTCCCGTCTACGTATATATATATATATATATATATATTGTCATCCACAGTTTCGTTGTATCACAACTCTTCAGTGTGGCAAGACACACTGGACGCTTCAAGCTGGGATCGACACCTGTCTAACTTTACGTCAGACCGATAACATAGCATTCGTCGACCTAACGTCAGTTCGAGATTATAACGCATATGTATTAACTTTCGTTTGTTTTACATTTTGCGCTATGGGATAATGGAGTGCTCAATTCATTAGAATATCTTTGTGTATATATATATATATATATAGCTCTTGGAAGAGATTCAGCACTCTGGTATCCGGTAAGGTCTAAAATGTAAACAAACGAACGCTGCTGTTGCTAGGAAATATCTTATAATTCCCTAGCTGACGAGGTACGCTTGTTGGCCGAGCGGTCTGATACTAAGTCTAACGTAAAGTTGGGCGGGCTTTGATCCCAGCTTTAAGCCTTCTACATTTCTGGCCACACTGAAGAGTTGTGATACAACGAAACAGTCTGTCTGTGGATGACAATATAAATAGATATATATAATGGTAATATTCTGGAAATTAAATTTTTTTTTATTATTTGTTTAGCTGATTTAAGTTGCCAAACCAACACTGTTAGTAGAGAAAGAATATAGACCGGAAATTCAGAATTACCAAATAAGGCAAGGTAAGCACATGAGTAGATTTCGGTTGGGGAACAAACGGAAGGAAATGGGAGGAGAAAAAAGTGGTGCGTATCGACAGCTTGCTTGGACGCAGAAGCAAATAATGAGTACTTCTTGGACAGTGAATAAGTTAGTGACTAGTTCGTTAGCTTGGAGTCTTTTGACATCAATGGATTTTCTTTAGCGTGTAACGATCACACAAGTCGTCATTTGATCACGAGAAGGAAAGTATCGTATGTTCGAGAAATGAAATGAAAAAGTAGATGCGATTTTCAGATTCTTTAGAGTCAGCTATATATATATATATATATATATATATATATATGGAGAGGGGTAAACACATGGGAAAGTGGAATAAGATGAAAGGAAAAAAAGCGAGTAGACCATGATAGCTAAGTATAATTTGTATGGCTGTAAGAGGAGAGAGAGTTATTCTTGTATTTTATTTGTTATTAGTAGAACGTATTAGACATGAATATCTTTTCTGGACGTTTGATAAGATCAGTCTATACATTCCGACAAATCCAACAGATAGGCACACAGACAAATCCAATAGATAGGCATATACTGGTAAGTATATCAATAAATGTATGGTCTACTGCTGATGAGCTTACTTATTTTATTCAAAAGATATTTGCTTTTCAGCAGAAAATCTTCCTTTTTTCATGGATTATATATTGATATAATATAATTGTTAATCCAAAAATTAACCAATTAATTTATTTCGTTGTCGAATTTCAGCTTTTTTGGTTCAGGTATATATATATATATATATATATATATATATATGTGTGTGTGTGTGTGTGTGTGTGTGTGTGTGTGTGTGTGTGTGTGTGTTATGCTGTAATGAAAATAAAGTCCAAAGTTAGAATGAGATTTTGTTCTTGAATTATTGAATTTAAACTGGTTGGTTGGTTGGATTTTATGGCATACCAACCTTTTTAGCTTATGTAATGCCATATCCATTTTTATACAAGTCAACAGGAATGAATGTAATGTCACATCAGCCTTAGCTGATAGTTTTTCACTGGAGTTTGAGTGACAGCAAGTCCCTTCTGGTCTCCAGGATTCTTCTCAGTATTCTGGCTGTTCTCAATAATGCAGTAGTTTGGATGGTCTCCAGTCGTCCTCCAACTCTCAAGTCCTCCAGTCCCTGTAATAGTCCTTTACTTTACCGAATGCACCAATCACGATTGGTATAATCGTCACTTTCTTGTTCCATAGTTTTTTCAACTTCCTTACAAGGTCGAGGTAGTTATCTTTCGTTTCACTTTCTTTCAGTTTTATTCTGTAGACAGCTGGTAAAAAGTAAGGTCTGGTCTTCTGGCCGAGATTAGGTTATACATTTGTATGTCAAAGTCCCATAGGAGTTTATGTGTCATTCTCCAGGACAGCTTCTGAGTTGTGCATATACCATTTGTTTGTATGGTCAAATTTAATTTTCTCGCACATCTCCCAGTGGATCACCTTGCCCACCCAGTTGTGTCTTGTTTATTTTTCTTTCTGTGCAAATTTGCTGCATTTGCTTATTATGTGATTGATGGTTATTATTATTATCATTATTTACCCCTTTAGAGTTTTTCACATCAGTGTTTGCTGATGGCGTTTCACTGGAGTTTGAGAGATAGCATGTCTCCTCAAGTCTCCAGGACTCGTCTCAGGATTCTGACCGTTCTTAGCAATGCTGTCGTTTTGATGGTCTCTACCCGTCCGCCAACTTTCAAATCCTCCAGGCCTTTTAATAATCCTTTAGTTATTGTGCCTAAGGCACCAATCACAATTGGCACAATCATTACTTTCATGTTCCACAGCTTTTTCAATTCTCTAGCAAGGTCGAGGTACTTATCCTTCTTTTCACTTTCCTTCAGATTTATTCTGTGGTCTGCCGGGACCGCAAATTCGACAATTTTACAGATTCTCTTTTTTTTGTTGATTATTATGAGGTCCGGTCTTCTGGCCGGGATTAGGTGATCCATTTGTATGTTATTATTATTATTATTATTATTATTATTATTATTATTATTATTATTATATCTTTGAGTGTTTTTCACTCCAGCGTTAACTGAAAGTCTTCCACTGAAGTTTGAGTGACTGCAATTCTCCAGGATTCTACTCAGTATTCTGGTCGATATTAATAATGCTGTCGTTTATCCATCCTTTGGAAGCTGTAACAAGCGCACCAATTACAATTGGTATCACCGTTCCTTTCATGTTCCATTGTCTTTTCAGTTCCCTAGCAAGGTCTAGGAACTTATCTTTGTTTTCGCTTTCTTTCACTTTTACCCTGTAATCAGCTAGAGCTACAAAGTTCGACAGGTTCTCGTTTTTTATGGATTATCCCAAGGTCTGGTCGTCTGGCTGAGATTAGGTTATCTGTATTTCAAAATCCCAGATTATTATTATTATTATTTAAGAACATACTTAAAAAGAAATCATGCGTGTAACAATTTTTTCATGACCACTTATACATTTAAAGATTGGAAAATTATCTAACATTTTATAAAGAGGAAAACTTATGAAAACATCGTCAAGTTTTCTACTTGAATTCTAAGATTAATTGAATATATCTTAATGTTAAATTGAAATATATGAAACCAGAATTAAAAGTTACGGTACGAAGACAAAGTTATGTTTTCAAACATTAATGCTTATCATAACGTTTTCAAGTTTTAAATGAATATTGTTTTCAGTCGTGTAGTTTATATGTTCAATGTAATTCATTATAAATATATATATATATATATATATATATATATAGGCAGCATTTATTCGTTAATGCAAATTGATTTATGTATTGTCCATAGTTGTATGTATCCCTAATACTTAAAAGCAAACGCCATAATCTTCAACGGTAAAGACACTCTTACATAGTAATAATATGCTAAAACAAAAGTTACATCACTTTTGTAATAGATCCTCCCCTGATGATGGCCCAAATTCAGGCTGAAAGTACTAGGGATATATACAACTATGGACAATACATAAATCAATTCCCCCCGAATACAATAAAAGTAATACGGGAATTCGAACGGATCTAGAAGAAAATATGTAGACATAAAATGTCTATTATGTTTAATGAAATTTGCATATATATATATATATATATATATATATATATATATATAAGAAAAACTTTTAAAATTGACTCATATTCTTTTGTAAAAATATTTATTCCAGCAGATCTAACATTTTTAAAATATAGTGACTGCTGAAGTAAATATATGAAATCCAAAAAAATATGAGTAATTTTAAAGATTCTTCTTTAATATGGAATTATTTGCTCTGTAATTTAATTTACAATTATTTTACATTGACTTCTCTTTTGGATTTTGAATTACGTGGATATTGCGGAAAGAAAATACGAAAAGAGAATCGTTCCCAGCATCGGCTGACTTGGCGTTGGATAATATATTCATAGACGCTAATGGTATAATTTTTAAAGTCGTAAGAAATGGACAGGCTGACTCGAGTTCATATCCTGGATGAGAATGTATTTCACATAGCGCTAATACCTTTTGGAAAGATGTAAATCTTGTCATCTTTCATCCAGCGTAGGGAAAATAATAGGGCAGGCTGGGTTCTTAAAACTTGGTATGCCAACTGGTCTCGTAAAAGCAAAACCTTAAAAACTTCTCTCAAAAACTGACCTTGTGTCACATTCTGGTTATGCGGGGAGGGGATAATTAGCCTATATATGTGTGTGTTTGTGTGTGTGTGAAAATTTAACCATGAAATTTTCTCAGGTTTGATAAATATATGCTAAGGTAAAATGCAGCTGACGAGAACCGTTTCTTCGACTAAATAAAATGTACACACAAAAATCTTACACTCACGTCATTTGCTTTAAAATTTCTAATGCTAAATTTCTCATTAGAAAAATCTGTACGTGCTTGTTTTTGTATGCGCAGGTGCTGCGTATGTTTAAACACATTTATGGTGTATTGTATAGTGAGTATAAGAAACAAACAAATATGTATGAATATACATTTCATTGAAACTCTTCTAATTCTTTTTGCTAAATTTGACACATTGGTGAAGTGGAGATGGAAATCACTACATTTGGGAACTTCTCTGTGAGAGAAGTTAAAAAAACAATCAACCCAGAATAGGCCGTAACTCTCTCCAAACACACAAAGGTAAATATATATATATATATATATATATATATATATATATATATATATGTATATGCAAATATTTTTAATTGAATTACTTAAATCTTTTTTTATAAACTTGACACATTGCGGCCGTGGGGATAGAGGTTCCTACATTTAGAAGCAGCTCTGCGAAACAATTTAGTCAACAATCACCCATGAATAGGCCTCAATATCCCCGCACATATATATATATATATATATATATATATATATATATATACTGATACACGCACAAACATATATATATATATATATATATATATATATGTCTCTGTGTGTGTGTGTGTGTGTGTGTGTGTGTGTGTGTGTGTGCGTGTAATAGTGTATATATATATATATATTGGTGGGTACTGGGGCCTATATATATATATATATATATATATATATATATATTTACAAGCACGTATATATATATATATATATATATATATATATATATATATATATATATTTACACGCACGCACGTACGCACTTATATATGCGTAAATATTTTTATGATTGTCGAAATCTTCAACTGGCGTTGAATCGCAGCGGTACGGCATGAAGATAAAAGACCTGCTTAAGACGACGCCTGAAATCTCAACCGAATTCCGTGCTAAGTGCTTCGCTTCTCTGTGATGCTTCTTTAAAAAAATCTCTTTCATTCTAACTTAATTGTTTTGTTATTATCATAACTCGATTCTTTATATATATATATATATATATATATATATATATATATATATATACTTTTTATTGTTCTTTTGATCGTATCACTTTGTTGCTTATTTAATGTTCTGAGATTTTTCACTAGTTCATTCGACAGCTGAGAGTAGAGGTCGCCCCAGTATTACTGATTCCTCTCTGTCTGCTCTATCGTCATACAAATATACAAGGCATCTTAAGCAGATCGAGTAGACCACCTTTTAACGATAGAAATGGGTAGAAAAGAAAGGATAATTAATCGAATTCATCCTCAAGCATTTATTTTTAACAACTGAATAATGGTTAGAATATGTTGCTCCAAAATTCTTGACAAAGAACTAACACACATCGAAAACATTTTCTAAAAACATTATCTCTTATATATATATTAGATTGGTTGAGTCAACAGTTTTTCAATAACGTTAGACACAATTTGGCGGCTTCAAAAGATTTTGATGAGGATGTGAAATTGACGAACTATTCTGTACCGTGAAATGCTGCGTTCACCTGATATTCTCCGAGTGCTGCTCAAGCTGGATTTGCTTCTATGGTTTTGAGCACAGATTCAAAATCCACCGTCAATGTTCTTGCATCTTAGTCTAACTTTCCAGTTAATATAGTTAATGTACTGGGCCATTGACCTAATGTGTTGAGTGTTCACCTATGGTCCGGGGACTGGGGTTCAATCCCAGGTCGAGTCATACCAAAGACTCAAAAAATGGTACTTAATGCCACCTTGCTTTACTCATTATAATGTACGGATCTAATGGAGCAATCCAGGGAAAGGAGTAGTGCCCTTTCCTACACTTCGGTGTATTAGCTATTGAAAAGAAAGCCTTCGGGTCACCTCGACTAAGATCACCAACTTACAGTGATCAACTAAATCGTTGTCAAATCTTTTTGTTTGCTTCCACGTCATTATGGAGATGTCTGTGGCGTAATGGTAATCGTCGCGGTAAATGGGCATGGTGACACAAGTTCAAATCCTGGACGAAGCTGATTGCATTTCATTATGTACTAATACCCTTGGTATAGGTATAAATTCAATTATTTTTCTCTTCAGTTACAGGTAAATAGTAGGCCGGCCTGAGTTCTTCAGCCTTGGTTAAGCAACCGGTTTAAGAGAAGGAAAACTCTGAATTCAAACCTGTTAAAGTCAGCTTCAAGAAGTTGACATTTTGTCACTTCCTACTTAACAGAAGATTTCTTAAATACAAGCATAATGTCCAAGTTCGAACTTGAAGGAATTCCCGTGATATAATGGCTACAGTACTGAACTGTAGAATGACAGTTCGGATTTCAGTCCAGCTACTACGTTCACTTTCAAACTAATACTTTGAGGAAAATTATGAACATGTTTTTTCCTCCCAGCTATGGGTTAAATAGTATCATTGCGGTTCTTCTACAAGGATGATTCTGGCCTTAAGTAACGCAGAGAGTTTGAAATACCATTTAAATCTACGAAACGAAACAACAGTTCGAACATGTTAAAATTAATTTCCTGAATTAGCCTACTTTGCACACAAGTCACTTTTCAAATCATACACAGAGTGAAGGAATGCGCACCATGTCAGAGCACCAGTTTCCCCATCACTAGCAAGCACAATAGATATCTTTCACGACTTGAGCTGCTTCGGCCACATTAAATACGCACTGCAAACTAACACATTACAAAATATTCCCAAACTTTTGACTCACCCTGGTAAGTGAAACGCTCGAAGATGAAACCGAATATAATTGATACCTCATCTTACTTGTAAAATCAACAATAATCAAGTACTGCTTAGTCGACGGGGTTTAGAATAGGATATATATATCTCTTGCAGAGGAGTAATACCCTGGAGCATAATATTTCATCTTATGTAGAATCTCCAATTCTTGAAATCTGGGGAGTATAGAGTACTCCTTCACTGCCGTTACTTCTAGGTCCACTCTGACCAAGAGTGAAAGCATATGATAGGGTCCCTTTTATGAGTCGAATAAAATCTTTTTAAAATTTGTACATCTCTGATCGGATCATGAGAAAACAAAATCGTAAAAAACAACAAAATACATATAAACGTAGAATTAGTGTAATTCCCTGACCTCTTGGAATAAAATAATCCTAGTCGAGTTGACATACACTTTAAATCAAGCCATCAATCATTCAAAACATTCGATAGTATATATTTTTTCAATCTTGGGATCTACATAACCCAAACGACATCAATAAACTTTGAAAGACATATTTAGATATATTGATAAAGAAAAATAAAGCTAAAAACATACTTGAAGCATGAATTCCATAAACAGTGTAATAAAGACTTTATGCCGGTTAGCCCTACGAGTTTTCGCACCAAAAAAGAGGCATAAATGTTGGAGAGAATTTAAATGTCTTCACGAAAAAGATCAGTTCTTGAACTTTAAAAACATCGAAACTATACATTTATTGTTAGTGTTGTTACCCAATTTATTTACATAATCTAAATGAAAACAGAAAGAAAAGTCTATCTAAATTCACATACATATTTTAATTATGACTTTTCTGTCAGTAATCGCCTGTGAAATTGATTTTCTGTTTCTTTGTTTAAGATAATGGCATATCAATCTTTGTAGGTTATATAATGCCAAAGCCATCTTTCTAGAAGAACAGCAGAGATGCTATTTAACCCATAGCTGAGAGGATAAGGGGGTTCATACTTTTCCCAAGGGTATTTGACCGAAGGTGAACATAATAGCACAACTAGATTTCGAACTCGCTTACTACGGTTCTGCAGTCCAACTCTTAACCATTACACTACGAGGACACCACCAGTGAATTTGAAGAGCAGTGTATCTGAACGAAAGACGAAAGAAACTCGGATTTCATTTGTTCAATTTGTTATTATTTCCACGCGTAAAACACTAATCCACTTTGATCTACAATGTGTTCCGTTGTCAAGTTTAAAGCCACATCTCGTTACCAGCATGTCGTGGAGTCTAACTGACAATGTATTGAATGAGAAAGGGGTGAATAAGAACGCCAACTGATGAATTTCCTTTGAGTTCTATTTATTACCACGCACTATTACGGATTATTAAGTGAAGTTGGTTACCGTAGTCGAGGGTGACCAGAAGGCTCCCGTTTCAATAACTACTATACCAAGGTTTAGGGGAGGGTGCTAACCGGCTCATTGGCTTAGTGGGTAGAGTGTTCGCCAATGGTCCGAGAGACCTGGGTTCAATCCCAGGTCGCGTCATACCAAAGACTTTAAAAATGGTTCTTGATACCTCCTTGCTTAACACTCAGCAATATAAGGTACGTATCAAGGGTAAAGTGGAGCAATCGAGGGAAAGTTGTGGCGCCCTATCCTACACCTCGGGGTTGTAGCTATTGAAAAGGGAGCCTTCTGGTCGCCCTCGACTAAGATCACCAACTTTACTATTACGGAAACCTTTTTTCAGAGGAAAAAAAAAACGACAAAAAAGGATGAATTTTAATCTATCCTAATAATAATGGTGCTTTTTCTTTGAAGAGTGATTTCTGAAATTCCCGATTAAAAAATCATGTAATCAAAATTCCAGTATAAAAGTCGACATTTTAAGACTGAAAAAATCTCTACAAAACAAGGGTAAACTTATACGCTAGGGCTAAAATCTAACCCTTTACCACAGAATGATCAACCAGTGGTAAAGGTTCGGATTTTTGCCCTGCCGTATAAGTCTAACTTTACTCTTGTAGAGATTTTTTCAGACTTGAAAGACCGACTTATACAGTACAATTTACCAAATATTCCCTTTATAGTGACTTGCACATTTGCGTTTGAATACTGTTTATTGAAAAAAAGTCCCCTAATTTTTAAAAATCTGCTAATTTTCTGATTTCAGAAAGAATTTTAGGAAATTAATCATTCTCCCAAGCCGTGACTGTGTTAGTACTACTATAGGGTTACACCATCTAGACTCTTACAAAAGGCTTGGAGGAAAGCTAGATAGAAACTAAGAAAGGAGGTTGCATTCTGTTGTAAGTAAATCCCGGAAGCAGCAGCCAACAAAACAGTAACTCACCTCCCATCTCCCGAGATATTCAAGATCAGCAAGACATACTGAATACTGCTAGCAAAGTTAGAAGGAATGTATAACGATGTTCTCCTCTTGACTTCTACACATGGACAACCAAAAAATTACCTTTTATTAGTTCTGTGCGAACATTGGGTGCAGCCTAGAGGACTTGCCAAGATAGATGACCGACGGGGAAGTGTGGTGAGAGAGAGAGAGAGAGAGAGAGAGAGAGAGAATTATGGGAATACTTGTAGTCAGCACCCTTTAATGATGATGATGATGATGATGGTGCTGCTGCTGATGATGATGAGTCATTTATCAATAAATTTCTCAATGAAGAGCGAAACTATATGAATATAAAGTAGAAATAATTGTTTGATTAAATTAAACCATTTTTCTCAAATTCTTTGAGCTTATGAAAAGGTAGAAAGAGAGATTAATTGTTTCATTGATTGATTTCAACAGCAGGATAATGCCTAGAAGTTAGGGAATCGTGTTAATATTCACTTTTTTTTTCTCTAGTTGTTTTCTTGGGAGATTTTTTTACGCACGGTCCGATAATATTTTTTTAATAGATCTATTTGGTCTATCAATGGAACTGTAAGGGTACTACACTTCAGGATCAGAATGATCTTGAGAGAAATGGCAATGCAGGGCTACTTCCCAAAGATAGAGAACTCAAGCCTCAACATCAGATGAAATTTAGCGTCATATCCAGGATATATCGTTTTTGGGTTTCTTTTTGCTTTTGTTTTGTTTTTTGGATAGAGGAGGAGTCTTACATCTCCTCAGTGAAAACAGCCTATTCTCAGTACCATGTATTGTCATTTGAGGCGGTTGTATCAATACTAATGTATGGATGCACCACATGGACGCTAACCAAGCGTATGGAGAACAAGCTTGATGTCAATTGCACAAGAATGCTACGAGCTGTATTGAACAAATCCTGGAAGTAACATCCCACAAAACAGCAGCTGTGCAACAACCAACCACCCATCTCGAAAAGCACAGTTTTTCCAAGCAGCGGTTGTGTAAATACTACAGTATAGATGCACCACATGAACGCTGACAAAGTGTATGGAGATAAAGCTGGATGTCAATTGCACAAGAATTCTACGAGCTGTATTGAACAAATCCTGGAGGCTAAGCAGCTGTACGGCCACCAAATACTGATCTCGAAAACCATCCAAATCAGACAAACAAGACAAAAAGGATACTGCTGAAGAAGTAGGGACGAACTTATAAGCGATGTACTCCGGTGGACCCCTTCTCACGGACGAGCAAATGTTGGGCAACCAGCAAGAACCTCTCTTCAACAGCTCTGTACTGATACAGCCTGAAAGACCTGCTAGAAGCGACGGACGATGGGGACGAATGGCACAAGAAGGAAATCTGTGCTAGCGGCACGTCATGGGAAAGATGGGGATGTACCATGTCTTGAATCTGAAAATTATGAAAAAAAAGAGAAAAGAATGAAAAAAATATAAATTTAATGTTTAAAGTTCTTTACTTCAGAGTATTCATTGAGGAAAAAAATAAAGAAATAATCAGTATTTATATAATCAGGGAATCGAAACTTTTACGAAATCAACTGGACTGGGAAGTTTTAAGATAATCTTTTTATAATTCAATAAAAAATATTTCATTATCGTTAACGGAACATCGTTAAAAAATAATAGAATAATGCTTTTTTAAAATATTTAGCGTTTTTAGCACCACCCCAACACCAATTTTTTCGGACCACAATACGATCATAAATTCTATGAATAATCCCCGGACCAATATAGCTTTGTATGCATATGCGAAAAATAGTCAACACCATGCTTAAACACGCGAATGTTATTTCTTTTTTTCTTTTTCTGTTTTTCTTTTCTTACCTAATTTTATACTTTGCAAAAATGAGTCATTATCATACTGTGATGGCCAACAATTTTCGATATTACTCGAATACTTCCATATAATTTTGTTGTAAACTTAACACATTTTAATAAAAGACGAGCAAGGTAATTGCTTTAAGTTTTATTCAATCAAACAACTTTGGTCCAGTTTAGGTGAAGATTATTCAGCATTGATGACGATCTGTTTCAGGATGGGGTAACAATGTTTGATTTCACAACAGACAAGTTCCTTATATAAGAATAAATGAATAAATGAAATTAAAATAAAAGCCTAATAAAAAGTTTATGTCTGCTATATTAAATAAAACGAGTCGCGAAGAGATTAAAATATATATATATATATATATATATATATATATATATATATATATATATATATATATATATTGTCATCCACAGATAGACTGTTTCGTTGTATCACAACTCTTCTGTGGGGCTAGACACGTAGGACGCTTGAAACTGGGATCAGCCAGTAAGTGAATCACGTCAGCTGGGGAATTATATGGCATTACGTAGTAGTTTTCGTTTGTTTACGTTTTTGCCTTGCCTGATACCAGAGTTCTCAATTTATTCGAAGAGCTTTGCATTATGCGAATGGCAGCCGTAATATATATATATATATATATATATATATATATATATATATATATATATATATATGTATGTATGTATGTAAGGCACCCGACATGGAATAACTTAAAGTCTTAGAATTCAAAAGCGTCTTTACAAAAGTATATTGTTATGCGGTCATTCTGATATACAGGGGATAATACATTTATGAATTTTTAATAGCGCTCTAATTCAACATAATATTAATAATAATAATAATAATAATAATAGGGATAAATACCTGGGTTGCCGCCCCCTTGTAGGATATTTGGGGACCATTTTTAAAGTGGACCAGAGAAGAACTTAAGCAAATGGCCAGAGATCAAGAAAACTAATTACCATACGTAAGGTATTATATCCCAGAAATGTCATGGACCGACAATATGTGTTTGGGAAAGAAGGAGGAAGAGGACTTCAATTCAGCATTGAAAACAGAGGTGACGCATCGATACAACGACTAAAGACGACATACCATAGCGCGGAGGAAACCTGATTACAGCAACCAGAAACAATACTGACAACACGAGGACCAACAGAACGGAAATAACCAGATAATAAAAATGGGAGGAAAAACAACTCTAAGGACGCTTTAAGCAACTAACAAGTGACATCTCACACGAGAAAACTTGGATGTTGCTAAGAAAGGAAAACTAGAGTGAGAAACTGAATCTCTTCTTATAGTAGTACAAAACGTCATGACGACCAACCATATCAAAGCAAAATCAAATAGATAATTTGCAACCGCACAGCAGATGTAAGTTATGAGGTGATAGAGACAAAACAATCAATCACGTATAAGCGAATGCAGCAAATTAGCACAAAAAGAATATAAGACTAGACACGACTGGATGTGCAAGGTGATTTAATGGGAATTGTGCAAGAATTTGAAATCTGACCATACGAACAACTGGTATATGCACAACCCAAGAAAATGAGATGCAGAAACTCCTCTGCAATTTTAAGATAAAAAAATTCCCCTAATCTCGGCCAGACGACCAGACCATATAATAATCAACAAAAAAGAGAACTTGCACAATTGTGGACTTCGCTGTCCCGGCTGACTACAGAGTTAAATTAAAAGAAAGTGGAAGAAGGATTAGTACCTGGACCTTGCAAGGAAATAAAAAAAAAAAAACTGTGGAACGTAAAGGTGACGATTATACCGATTATAATTGCTGCTCTTGGTACAGTCACGCAAGGATTGGTAAAAGGATTGGAGAACTTGAAAATAAGAAAACGAGCGGAGACCATCTAAACTACTGCATTATTGAGATCGCCCATAATCCTGAGGATGGTCCCGGAGACTTAAGGCGACTTGATATCACTCAACTTCCAGTGAAAGATCATCAGCTAACGCTGATAAGAAAAAATCTTAAGGTGTAATAATGATAATGATAATAATAAACTTCGAGAATGCAGAGTACCCCGTCATTGTCATCGCTTCCGGGTCCTCTCTGTCCCATTGAGGTAGCACCTGATAAAGTCTTATCTATGGATTTAAGAGAACTAAACAGTGTACTAATGCTAAACTGAATTGTTTGAAATAGAACTGTTTTTGAAATTTATCTGTGTGTAAAAAAATAACTGTACTCATGCTAAACTGAATTGTTTAAAATGGAACTGTTTATATGTATAGAAATGGGTTTGGTATTAAATAATCTACAATGGTTGAAATACCATATAACCAAATCAAACCAAACCAAACCAAACCCAGGCATGACTGGGCGGGCAAGTCGATCCACTGATAATTGGGCAAAAGATTGAATTTTTGACATACACCAAAGTAGTATATACACAAACCCAAATCCGCTTGAGAAACTGAGACGCGTAAAATTCTCTAGGATTCTGTGATACTTACGCGAATCCCCTAACCCCGTCCAGATGATTAGACATAGAGATAATTAACAAAATGTATAAATGAATAAATAAATAACTTGTCTTTAGTAGACTTAGCTGTTCTATTGGATCACAGAATGAAAATAAAAAAATGTGAAAAGATAGATAAATACTTGGACCTTGCCAGAGAACAAGAAAATTGTGGTACATGATGGTAATGGTGATGCCAATTGTCGTCGGTGTACTTAGAACGGTCCCGAAAGGATTGAAAAGAGCAAATGGACTGTTGAAGATCAGAGAAAGAATCGAGACGATCTAGACTACAGCATAGTTAAGATGAGCCAAAATACTTAGAAGTGTCCTGAGGACACGAGGAGACTTCTTGTCACTTAGACTCCTGTGAAATACCTCTAACTACGGCTTGTGTGAAAAGCTCGCAAGGAGTAAAATAATCATGAACTGCAATAAATTAATAAATGAAAACACTTGAAAATCAGAAATCAAACATAATATAGTAAACTAATTAAAAAATTAATATGATTAACGAACACAAATTATCAGAGTAGAAACTCGATTGACATTCCTAGAATGCCCCGCAGACAAAACCACAATTCCTATCACAATAGTATATAAAGGGAACCCACTTGGACGAGTGACCAACTTAAGGTAGTCTCACTTACTATCTAGTCGTTCTATAGTCAGTCGAGACAGATTGACATGGGTTCCGCGGAAGCACGCAACTCGTGTCACGTGACAGAAACCAACACTGATTGGGCCTTTGGGGGCCGTCGATCCAGTTCTTTGTCTGCTCCAGCAGGGCTACTTTTATCACCTGGTACCTAAGGCGCACCCTTTTAGGGGAATACCGACAGGGCCCAAGGCATTTTTGGAACCACCGGGCGTGTGTGGACTACGACCCAGCGCCTGGTTCCCGCACTAAAACGATGTAAGTGGGGTACCACTCAAATACCTCTGGGTCTGATGACCAGGACGCCTAGGATGATGTACTAGTTATCAAGCTAGACTTGAAAACCTTCAAGGTGAGTTCGAGTCTCATTCGGTGCCCTCTTAATACGGTATTGTGCCATATCTAAGGAAAACGCTTTATAAATATCTACTTGGTCTGATGACCTCATAGACGAAAATTGTGACTCATAAAACGCCGTTAACTCAGTGTTAACGTGTCTAACTTAGATTTTCATATACATACATGTTCATTAGCACATATATACATATATATATATAAATAATGGAAATAATACCTACATGTCCAAGAGCGAGTCTAACTTGGCCATGTAGAAATTATAGTCATAGTATTAGCTTTATCTCATATATTGAGTACTTTATAACGTTTTAGCTTAGGTAATTCTGTCGAGGTTTTCTTTTTGACATGATATACGTGCCCCTTGATTATTTTCAAGTAGCACATGTGTGTTTTCGACTATTCTTTTAGTGATTTTTTCCTAGACATCAGTTTGTAGAATTTGCAAATTGTATAATATATATATATATATATATATATATATATATATATATATATATATATATATATATATATATATATATATTTCTTGGTTATATTCTGTTTCCGTCGATAAGTGTTCTGTTTTTTTTTTATTCATTACCTACTCAGTTTTATCCAACTCTACGTTTGCGTAGTTTTGATATGTTATAAAACCCAAAAAAATTTCAAAACTCTTTAAAAACACCCTATACACAAGCCAACAAACAATGATGATGGCCTATGAAAGGTCCAAAAGTACTCGGAACAATTTTGGTAAATTCATTCACCAAATCCAACCTGAAATCAAGACACGTTTCAGGAAACTTGAAAGGATCTTAATTAAACAATATGTGCTTTTATCATATATATATATATATAAATATATATATATATAGGTTTGGTTGGTTTGTTTGGTTTTATGGCATATCAACCTTTGTAGGTTATTTGACGCCAAATCCATTTTTATGTAAATAATCTGTTCAATTGAAAACAGTTCAGTTTATCATAAGTACACAATTTAATTGTCAAAAACATTTCCATTTCAAACTATTCAAGCAGTTATATGTAATAATTCAGTTAAGTGTAAATACAGTTTTAATGTCGAAAAACAGTTCTATTTGAAATAATTCAGTTAAGCATAAGTGTAAGTATGGTTTAGTTTGGTTTGTTGGGTTTTATGGCATATCAACCTTTGTAGGTTATTTAACGCCAAATCTAATTTATGTAAATAATCTGTTCTATTTAAAACAATTCAGTTTAGCATAAGTACACAGTTTAATGGTCAAAAACGTTTCCATTTCTAACTATACAAGCAATTGTATGTAACAATTCCGTTAAGTGTAAATACAATTTTAATGTCGAAAAACACTTCTATTTTAAACAATTCAGTTTAGCATAAATACGCAGTTTAAATGCAAAAATCAATATAGTGAAAGAATCACGTAGTTCTATTTAACCCATACATAGGACCCTATCAGAAGCTACCACTCCGGGCCAGAGTGGACCAGGGAGCGATGGCAATAAAGGGATACTCCGCATTCCCCAAAGCTCCAGCATTGCTGGAGCCTCACCATCAGACTGTTTAGTGTCATATCCAGGACTCTCGTTGTGGGGGGGGGGTCTTACCCCTCTGCAGAGAAGCAGTCGGTGTATCCTACAGCCCCAGCCGACTGGGCTTTATATATATATATATATATATATATATATATATATATATATATATATATATATATATATATATATATATATATATATATATATATATATATATATATATATATATATATATATATATATATATATATATATATATATATATATATATATTCGATAATATTTATATACAAGTTTACTTACGAACTGAATAACTACTTCGTGTAGTGTAATGGCTAGCAAGCTCGACTATTATTCCTACACGAGTGTGTTCGAGTCTCATTTGGTGCTCTATTAATACAGCTTTAAGCATAAAAAAATTAGTATAATTACTAAGGGTGCCTAGAGTGTTGTAACGGTTAGCAACCTATACTTGTAACCTTTCATACGTGAGTTCGTGTCTCATTGAGTACCCAATTTATTCGTTCTTGTGTCACATCTGAGCAAAAAGCTTAGTAAATTACTATTTAAGGTTTGAACTGCATAAGAAGCAATTCTAGTGTTCAATAGAAAAGTATGCAAGCTACTTTACTTTGCCACTTGTCCATTTAACTCTGCTAATTTCTTGTCCTCGGGCAAGCAGACTAGTAAAGACTTTTGCTAAAAAGATTGACATAACAATAACACAAAGTCTCTTCTCGTACTTTAAATACCCCATGACTTGTCAACAGTTAGAGAGTAGCGCCAAATTTGTTAGCACTTGAGAGAAGAAAGAAAAGTCTCCAGCTGTTTTATTGTTGGAAATAAAATAATAAAAATAATAATGAAACAATTTCCGCTCACTTGTCACTCACTCACTCTTGTTACACGAAACATCTCACTAATTCACACCCAAACTTTATCTCTCTTTCTCTTTGCATCTTTCTGTTTTATAGCCACATACATAATAAAACGTATCTCTGATATTTAACGTATCTTTTGTTTTAGATTTTGTTCCGACTAATTTACGAATTCTAATTTTGAGGGCACGAAAATTTGGGTTATCTTTTGAGTTGCGATAATTTTCTTTTTATATTTAAAGTTTTTATTTTATCTCTTAACATTGTGTTCTTTCATTCTGATTTTAATGTATTTTGTTTTTGGCTTTTATTTTATTTCACTAATTTCAAAAATATGATAGAGTCGAGTCATTGTGAAGACTCTTTTTTTTTTAGCGATTATTTTATAAACTGACGGAAGAAATCTCAAGATTTTTAAATCTCAGTTTCACAAGGATTGATGACAAGCATGAGTATGAAGAATCTCCAGGACTTTGTTCATTATGAAAATATTTAGGTCGTTATTAGACCTCTTATTAAATCTTTTTAAAATATCTTTCTTTTTACACCCTAAAGAGAAAGTGACTATTCGACAAAGTTCAATTAAGTGATATGAGTAAAACTGCTGGCAAACATATGTACTCAATACTCTAAGAAAACGTTCCACCCGTTATTTTTATTGCCCTGTCGGCTTAGGCTGTAGAATACACCAACGGCACCTCTGCAGAGAGGTAAGACTCACCCCCCCCCATGAGAGTCCTGGTTATGACACTAAACTATCTGATGGTGAGGTTCAAGTGATGCTGGAGCTTTGGGGAATACGGAGCACCTCTTCATTGCCATTGTTCCCAGGTCCACTCTGCCCGGAATGGTAGCACTTGATAGAGGCCTATCTATGGGTTAAATAGAACTGACTGCATACATATGCTAAACTGAATTGTTTGAATTAGAACTGTTTGACTAAACTGAGTAGCTTGAAATAGAAATATATTTGACAATTAAACTGTGTACTTACATTTAAACTGCGTTCTAATGCTGGACTGAATTATTTGAAATGGAACTATTTTTACATTGAAACTGTACAGACACTAAACTGAATTGTTTTATATAGAACTGTTTTGACATTTAACTGTGTGTAAACAAAATCTGTACTCATACTAAACTGAATAAGCAGAATTAGAACTGTTTGAATAAACGGAATAGCTTGAAATAGAAACATTTTTGACAATTAAACTGTGTACTCAAGCTAAACTGAATTGTTTGAAATAGAACTGACAATTTGCATAAAAATGGATTTGGCGTTAAATAACCTACAAGGGTTGATATGCCATAAAACCCAACAATCAAACTAACCGTTTTTTTTAATACTGGAAAAATAAACTAAGCAAAAATCCGACAGAAAAAACTAATTTTAATTTTATTTTTCATGTTCCATAAAGTAAAAGAGGTTTGCCTATCAAATAAGATAGGTTTTGTTTAAGATTTATGTTTATTTTATTTTTCATAGATTAGAAATAATAGAATAAGGAAGGTGAGTTCATATTTTTTTCCATGTATTGTAAAAGTCGTTTCAGGCAACTTTCGATTATGAACCTCTCAGATTTCATCTTGTTCTTAACTGCAAAGCAATATTAATGTACTTTACGCTTACTTACACGATTTTTTAGCAGACTTAAAAACAAGCAAATTAGGACACTGTAACTCTAATATATAACACCGCGTATAAAATATAAAAACACGAGAATGAAATATAAAAACTTAGTATACTGATGTTTTCATTATAATATATTGAATTCAGCTGTTATTAGTTTCTGCATTCTATCTGTAGAGATAATAAATTGTTGTTTCCCTTGCAGAATTGACTTGTTCGTTTTGTAACTCATGGAGAGTCCCATGATTATTTCAAAAATCCATTCTCGTTCTCTTTTACTTCTGTTCTTTGAATTGCACTGAAGTCCCTTGCCATTGAAATGTAAAGCCGAGATAACACTAAACATTTTAGAGTCCTTCGATCTAAAGTAAGGCTTTTTACTTGTAGGTAATCTGTTAAAATACTGCTAGTCCATAGAACAATAGATGCACATTCTATCTGTGAAGACACTATAGTGTATTATTTTCCATACAATTCTCTTTATATTTTGGATACTGTAAGTCTCGGCGTATAAGTCGATCTGGCTTATAAGATGACCTCACGTTTTCTTCATCAAAATTCTTAGTTAGACCAATTACTTATGTATATATCGACTCCTACACATACAAATAAGGAAAACAAATCTTACACAAGAGAGCTTCTATGTTATTGTGCCATAATAAAAGTACGCTGATAAAAAACATATCATAACTGTCCGACTAGTAGCCGGGTTGTTGTGAACGTTAATATTATACTTAATTTATATAACATTTTGATCCTTTTATATCAATCTCTGATTTAATTTATTAAATATGTTCTCCTAACACTGGAAACCACTGTTGCTGTCAACTGGATGTACGGTAAGTAGTGTATATAGATTGATAGGAGTACTAGTTCACGGATTGACTCAACCATAGTAGAGGTTCAGATTTTAGCCCTGTTGCCATCAAACTAACCGTTTGCAGTAAGACTAATCCTTAGTTTTGCTGTAAGACTAATCCTTAGGTTTGCAGAGTTTTTTTTTTTCAGGCTTAAAAAGTCGTTATTTACGGTATATTCAATTCTTATGGACGTTTAAATGAACCTATCTTGTATTTTCTTCCGTTTATGCCGTGTAAGTATTTTATAGACATTCTCATTTTTATATCTATCCTTCCTTATGTTCAAGCAACTCAATTATACTTTAAAATCAAGTAAATCATAAGTCCCAATATATTTCATCTAAATAAGCAACGCTGGTTTTTCAGATGAGTTCGTCTTATTGACGGTGCATTTTGGCTCTGTTTGTTTTATATACGGCCCAGTTCATGTATAGTTGTGGCTGACGTGATTGACTGTGACATTATTGTTTGCTAGTTCAGATTCTCGTCGCGCGATAACGTTTACTACCGGACTAATACGCTTGGGAAAAGTAAGAAACATCTTATATTTCCAGATATGGGTTAAATAGTACCGCTAGTGTTCTTCTATAAGGAGAGCATTGGCATTAAATTACCCGCGAAGGTTAATATATCATTATATACAGAAACCAAATCAAGAAAACAAGTCCCAATACGCAAAGAATATATTTAATATAAATTATGAGACTCAAGTTTGGTTGGTTGGTTGGTTGGTTTGTTATATCACGTCAATCCTGGTGGCTTATTTAATACCAAATAATATATATATATATATATATATATATATATATATATATATATATATAATTTAGAATCGAATAGTTTGTAACTTTATTTTTAAACGAATTGTCACTACTCATTTGTTTGCACAGGGTAAAATTTTCCCGAGTCTTACTATCAAACATTTATGATTCTATTCAGTATTAATCAATATTGCCTATTAGAATGCGAACACAGTTAAATTGTTTCAAGCATTGTTTGATATTATTAATTCTATTTATCAAGTATTCCTATGTAATATGAGCTAATTACTTATCTATCTATCTATCTATCTATCTCTCATTATAGATAGATAGATAGATAGATAGATAGATAGATATTTTGGTAGCTGTGGGCGTGCGTAGTGATGAATGAGTTAATATCTGAGTACACGCACATGGGGTGTACCATTCGACATACGGTCGATTTGAAATTCACGTCGTTGAAAATAGGCACGGTGACTCGAGTTCAAACTCTGGGTGTAGCTGTTTTTATTTCAAAAAGCGCTGATACCCTTATGAAATCATATCAATCTAACTATTATCTCTCCAGCAATGGGTAAATAATAGGGCATAATGGCTCTTTAATTTTGGTATAGCAACCTGTCTAAAAGTAGGAAAACTCTGCATTCAAACCTGGTAAACGCCGCTTAAAAATTGCCTTTGTGTCACAACATTCTCGTGCGAAGGAGATGGTTAATACATATAGTCAATTTGAAGAAAAGAAAACGTAGTATGTATTTATCCAACCAAAGCTCTTACTCTTGTGCAAGAGCAAAAATGACCTGGTGTCTACAGCAAAAGGGTCGTACTAATTTGACCATAAAAATGGTGCAGTGGGGAAGAGTTTTGGTCACAAAGTTCAAAACCCTAAACTATAAGTTTTTTTTTTTTTTTTTTTTTTGCATTCTACTCGAAAACAAGAATGGTACTAAATTTCATAATGATATCTCTTTATCATCAGACTACTATTCCAGCTTGAACTCCGGGCAGTTAAACTGTATATTCGTGTGATATTAAACAACCACCCTTTGCTCACATTGTCAGTGTTATGATTTATGAACCAATACATCTGTGTATGAGTATGTATTTATCCAAACATTCCACGACAGACAGGCTGTAACAGATCAATTTGTGAGCGGAGTTGAGCTGATTTGAAGTCAGAGTTTTCATTCTTCTAGATTGGTTGCTTAAGCATGGCTAAAGAACTCAGTCTGTTCTTCTATTTACCTATATCTAAGAGGAGAACTGACGGATTCATGCCTTTCCCAAGGGCATTTCAGGGAATTGAAACGCTTATGGCTTCGTCCTGGATTTGATTTCGGGTTGCCGATTTGATTTACAACGACGATAACCATTACGCCTCTCTCTCTCTCTCTCTCACGCACTCACACACACACATTCACATACATGTACACACGTGCACATGCTCAGTCGGAAGGACCAAAAATTTATAGAGTGCGTTCTCTGTAGAGGGATACCTGACCCCCAAAAGGGCCATTCTGTGATTAGCAATAAACTACCTCCGGTGATGAGGCTCTAGTTCAAGAGCTCTGGTGAGTGTGGAATAAACTTTTTGATGCGATTAATTTGATCCGGATAATTATTACAGATCAGGTCAAATCTATTAGTCGAATACATGTGTTTGAAAATTATCCGTATTGGACAGGAATATTAGAAATCAGATGTGTGCACATTATTTTTGTTTATAAGTGTTACTTAAATCTAAAATTGTTTACAATTGATTATCAATAGTTACCTGAAACCATAAAATTGCTTTCTAAAAAAATGATTCAATTTGGTATTAAATAACCTGCTATGCATGATGAATGTTTTTTGTTTTTTTTTTGTTTAGTTTTTTCTTTTAGGTAATATTTCAAAAAAGCTAATAAAATTTAACATTTTCAGTTGACTGGTCAAAAGAGCTTTCATTCTGCTGAATAATTAACTAATCTTTTATAGTCGTTTTATTGATTATTAAATGGTATCAATGTTATTAAATGGAAATAACACTTAAACTTTCAACAAGCTCGGGTAAAACTGCTAATTAGCTACAGGCGCATTTAGGCAAATTTCCGCATTTCAAAAGGAGAAGAATATAAGAGCTCATGCAAAAGCATTGTGCAAAAAAAAAAAAAAATCCAAAAATGAATTAGATTTTCTACTAACAAAAATAATGTGGGATGCTATTTCGCGGTTTCGATTAGTAGTGTTTGTTTTTATGGATACTATTTAGTCTTCGTAGATATCTCGTGGTAAACAATGAGTATTTTGTCCAGTCGGCTGGGGAGGTAGAATACACCGACTGCATCTCTGCAGAGGAGTAAAAAACCCTTCCACTAAACAATCTGATAGCGAGCTTCCAGTAATGCTAGAGTTTTGGGGAATGCGGAGTTCCCCTTCATTACCATGGCTCCCCAGTCTACTCTGGCATGGTGTAGTAGCACCTGATAGGGTCATATCTAGGGGTCAAATAGAACTAAATTACGTTCTTATGCTAAACGGAATTTGCTGAAATGGAACTGAATTGGCATTTAAACAGAGTTGTTATGCTAAACTGAATTGCTCAGAATAGAACTGTTTTGACATTTAAACTACGTATTTATGCTAAACTGAATTTTTTGACATAAAACAGTTTTTGACAATGCAACTGTATGAACGCTAAACTGAATTGTTTGAAATAGAACTGTTTTGATATCTAATTATGTGTAAACAAAAAAATACTCATACTAAACTGAATTGTTTGAAATGGAACTGTTTAACTAAACTGAATACCTTGAAATAGAAATGTTTTTTGAAAATTAATCTTTGTACTCATGGTGAAATGAATTGTTTGAAATAGAACTGTTTATTTGAATAAAATGGATTTGGCGTTAGATAAACTAGAAAGGTTGAGATGCGATAAAACCTAGACAAACAAACTAACAAACAATGAGTATAATTACTTGTCTTCTCAAATTCTTAAAAATCACTTGAATATACATGCTGGTGTAATATCTAAAGTTTCCATTATTTTATACAACGCTGTTAGAATTTTGATTCAGATTTTTTTTATAATTCTCAACTGAACTTAATGTAAAGAATTGTGCCTAACTTTTTCAAGATTATGAAGAAACACTTGCCCTATTATTTTCCTGAGCTATAAGAAGAATAGTTGTACGTTTTTCTAAAGGTATCGGCGCATTTTGAAATCCAAACAGTCTTGTCCAGAGATTGAATTCCGGTCACCGTACTCATTTTCAATGAAGTGAATTTTAAATTGACCATAGGTCGCATAATACACCACTTATACATGTCCTCATCTATTTATTCTATCATCACTACTCACGCTAATAGCAACCCAAATATCTCTCTCTCTCTCTCTCTCTCTCTCTCTCTCTCTCTCTCTCTCTCTCTCTTTATATATATATATATATATATATATATATATATATATTTATAGTTCAATTATTTTGGGTGTAGTTTACTTTATTTATAAACGAGTTGTTAGAGTTCATTTATTTGCAAAAACAAAATTGTTTCAAGTCTTCCTATTGAACACTAATGTTTCTATTCAATAATAATCATTTGTTAGAACTCAGTTAAATGGTTTCAACCATTATTAATCATTATTAATTTTATTTATCAAGTGATATTTCATAATACAAATTATTTGTGCGTATATATATATATATATATATATATATATATATATATATATATATATATATACGCACAAATAACCACGCGAAAGATCTTGAGAGGTTTTATTTTATGTATTAATGAATATTTTGAATAAGGCCATTCATCGCGTGCAATTGATGTTTGATTTAGATGTGCAATTGGTTGGTTCTTGTTGGAATGAGTTCAATTCACAGATAAGTCCACATGACTGTAGAATTATGCACCTGTATTGTAGACTTTAAATTAAAAAAAAGCATTAAGTGTGTGGTGTTGGTTTTTATTACTTTGTATGTATGCATGTATGCATCATATATAGATGTTAACTCAATAATCAAAACGGGAGAAGGAAATTCCAACATCAAATCGCTACTTTTTGTTGGGATCTTTTAACAGGAAAAATCTAAGAGAAGGTACACTGAAATAAAAACCTACAATTTGTATTGTCACCAGTAATCTTGCAATGCTGGTCTCTGGGCTGGAACAAAGTATACTCAGAGAGTGGCATACGTATCGTATGTCACTCTTATCTTACGACGTACATATACCTTAATTTATTATCCACTTACGTACCTTGTGTATTTTTTAGAAACTGAATTTGTTCTTAATCAGGATGCTTGAGTTGCAATTTTGGTAAAGGTCATCACACGCATACACACACACACACACACGTGCGCACGCACTCACACACACATGCGCGCGTGCAGATATATATATATATATATATATATATATATATATATATATATGTTTCTTCTAATTGCTTTGTATATGCCCTGTATGTGAATTTTGTTATATAAACCCGGATAGAGAATATGTAACAATAACCCTACATTGAGCACTCGCATAGATTTATATGAAATTCCTCATATATTCTATACGCAAATAATCCACACTCATTGTCTTCGGACGCTGACTGGATATGACTGATGTATATATATATATATATGTGTGTGTGTGTGTGTGTGTGTGTGTGTGTGCGTGTGTATATATATATATATATATATATATATATATATATATATATATATATATATATATTAACTGCAATTCATCCTTTCCCTATAAATACATTTCTATAATGCAAATAAGCTTTAGAATTCACAGAAAGAGAATTTTCAAGTAGGTTGATGAATACCGGTATGTTTTCCATTAATATATTTTCAACCCTCACGAGTGTATGCAAAAAAAATACTCTTAAACACCTAAGTTTTAATAATATTCATGCTATTCTTACTTCTCATATACGACTACTTCACTTTTTTCTATCATCGAATTTAGGTTCTTTGCACAGTTTCTAATGGCTCATCGTGCCCACACAGTCTGTTCCACGTTTATGTTTTCTTGGGTCTTATCTCATCATAAATTTATTCTGATAATCGTGTTTCCGTTTGGTGTTTTTTGTTTAACGTTCTGAGTTCTTCTCTGCGTTGTCAGTTTTCAGATATTTCGTTATTGATTTTTACAATTTCATAAAGTTTATATTTGTTTCTGTCATTACTTCTCCGTTTCCTGAAACTTAATTTTTAGTTTTTTTGTCTGCCATTTTAGAATTTCTCACGTCATCAATATCATTTGTACGCGCTGAGTTATTTTTTACGTCCTATATAGACGGTAACTTTCCCAGGTGTTTGCAAGTTTTTCCATTCTCCTATCACATGATATATTAGAATCTTTGGAGAGCCATTCCGAGTAATTCTCTTTTAGTGCAACTCTCAGGGTTACTTCCCATTTGTCTCTTCGTATCATGTGGCTCGTTATACTGGACTACATCGTGCCAGTAGCAAAGAAAGTTCCCTAATCTAATTTAAACGTCTAGTGTTGGATTAAGAGTTGTCCTTGACCAGTTGCACTGTTAGTATTAAAGGACCAAATTTGCACTACTACTTACCCATAGTTTAAGAAAAGGTGGATACATGCCATTCAAAAGGATATTAGTGCAACAATGATATACAGACTCTTCCACGGTTAGAACTCGCGTCACTCGGTCTATTTCCTATGGCCATAAACATTATATCGAACGATTCTTTGTTATCAGTTGTCAAACCAGGTAGATCTTCCCTAAAAGTGAATGACCCATTTCAACAGCAAAATCTCAAAGCTTTTAGTTTTTCTATAACTCCTCTTGCGGAATTTCTTCTTATTTTCATGGTAAGATTCTAAGTCCTTTGTACAGTTCCAAATAGTTCACTGTTCACTTACAATTGTCGATTAGTTTTATTCATCCGGGGCCAATATGCAATTACATAATTGATGGAAATAACTGTAACATTGCAGCTCGTTTGTTTCTTTGTTAAACCTTCAATAACTTCTGCTAGGAATTAAATGAAGCATCTGTCTGTTTATCTAGTGGTTAAATGCCATTCTTGCTTCTAGGAGTTGTGCAGTATCAGTGCTTCAGAAAATATTAAGTATGTCAAATTGTAAATTAAATAATAGAAATTAAGTTATTCATCAATATATTTTCACGCGTGTTTTTTATTTTTATTTTGTATTAATTTCAATTAAAGTATACACCCTTCTAAAATATAGGAGTTTTTCATCTGCATATTATATTTGTTTGACTTTGTAAAATTACTAGAAGATGTACAAATCCTACGGTGATTGTAGAAAGTCATGAACTATATTTTGTTTCTAAACTAAGATTCCAGGATGTGACACTTAAATTCTAGATATAGTATGCAGATACTACACTCTGATCGGAGCAGAAGTTAATGACAAGCGAAAGGAGACAAGCAGAAAAGACGTGATTTTTATTATATGGATCAATTCTTCACCAGATTCTACACGCTGAACTTATATATAAGTACCGTCAATTTTAGGGTAACGCCGTTAGATTCAATAAATTCAATTACATTTTTTACACACACAAATACCCGCATAAATTCACAGACACATTATCACACAAATTCATAGAATCACACACTCTCACATATTCACGCACACACACACACACACACACACACACACACACACACACACACACACACACACACACACACACAAGCACGCATACACATAGACTCACATCCCGATATACACATACACTTACAGACTCATAAAAACATTCATAGACACGCACAAATACACACACACTTATGGGCACACATACGCAGACACACACAGAGACACACAATCACATACACTCAAAGACCCTCACACACACACACACACTCAGAGACAGAAACACACGCACACATTGACGCACGCAGACACACACTACGAGATATACATACACACTCACAGACATACACACATACACTCAAAGACACAAACATATGCACTCATAGATACACTCACAAACACTAATACACATACCCATAGACGCACATGCAGACATACACACACACACGCAGACACATACCCATAGACGCACATACAGACACATATACGCAGATACATACACACTGATACACTCACAGACACATACACACACACACACACACACTCATAGACACACAAATACATATACCCATAGACGTACATACACACAGGCACATGCATACATACATGTGCGCAGAAACATACACATTGACACACTCACAGACACAAACGCACACTCATAGATTCTCATACACAAATACACACACACACATACACAGACACAATAACACATACTCAGAGACACACACACACGCACACACTTACAGACACACACTTACAGACACACACACACACACACACACACACTCACGCAGAAATTCCGATGTGCTTTTTGGCAAGACTTAAAATTCATCGATTGTATCTCCTACAGTGGTGAAACACACAAAAAAGCGTATTCTCGTCATGAAACAAAACTGCATCTTGTATTGAGACTTCACTTCTGCTGCTCTATGAAGAGCGGAATTACTTCTCAGATGACAATACTAGCTGTTCTACTCTTACCTGGAGTGATATTATCGTTGGGCACCCATTCATGGAAGAAATAGATCTGATTAAAAACGATTACGCAGTTTCTTCCAGGCTGCGGCCGTGGAGATACTGCTGTATGGATGCACCACTTGGACGGCAATTACACAAGAATGTTGAGAGCAATATTGAATAAGTCCAGGCGGCAACACCCCACAAAGCACCAACTATACGGCCACCTACCTCACATCACGAAAACTATCCAAGTTAGATGAACCAGACATGCAGGACACTGCCGGAGAAGCAGAGACGAGCTCATAAGTGATGTACTCCTATGGACCCCCACATATGGCCGAGCAAAAGCAGGACGACCAGCTAGAACATACGTACAGCAGCTATGTGAGAATACGGGATGTAGCCCTGAAGACCTGCCTGAGGCGATGAACGATAGGGAAAAGTGGCGAGAGAGGGTCAGGGATATTCGTGCAAGCGGCACGACATGATGATGATGAATATAAGATGTGAATTTTCGAAAGCATATAACTGTTTGCAAACTAATTGATTATTTCAAAATTGTATTTGTTTATTAAAACCATGTAAATGTGTATAAATTATAATATCATAGAAGAATAATTACGTCTTCGATGCTATTACTCCCAAGTCAGCCCTACTTTATAGCGATAGTACATGTTAGGGTTCAATGTATGGGTCAAAAATCGTTTAGTTATTGTACAAAATTCTCTGTAAATCATGCAAATAAATACTTAAATTTTAAAAAAATCCTCAGTTTTCAGGGTTGTTAGCCAAAATACTAATGAACCACGGGTATAGTTTTCGGTATAACTTTTTCATCGCGTATGTGTAGATGTGAAAAGAAAAGCCTTAAACCTTCTTCACCAGATGTCATTTCTCTACTTTGCGAGTCCAGACAGAATAAAAATCAACTTTTCCCTTTGTTGCTGGTTTTATACTCCGGGCAAGGCGTCCTTTCTACTCGTTTCTTTCTTGCGTTCCAAGCCGTAAACACTTTGTACTAATTCTTTCTTTTATGTTTCTAAGTGGCCGTTAATTACATCTGCTTTAGAATCTTTCATTATCTTTTAATATTTTCTTTTCTTTCTTGCCATATCTGCTCTTGCTCACCCTTGCTATTTTATTTGTTAAGCTTTAAATGGAGGACCAAATGTGGGAAATGTATAAACAGAATCAGTGAAAATAGAAAAGCAAAAGAGAAATACTCAAAAAGACGAAAAAAGGAAAAATAATAATTAGTAAAAAAAAAAAAAAAAAGAAAAAAAAAAGAAAAAATACTACGGGTTGTGAATAAAGAAGGCAAGAAAGAAAAATTATTGGAAGCATGACGTATATTGATGTTAATTTTTTGCTTAAGGAGCCGGGTTCGATTCTTGTTTAGTACTTCATTCTTGTGCCCTTATACCAAACTTAGATAAGATTGGGATCTGTTTGTTTTGTTTTTGTTTTTTTTTTACTGAATTTATTATGTATCTCTCATTGGTGCCAGAAGTTTGCATTTATATTTCATGATTGATCAATAGATTCTAACGGCATGACAACCCGTCTATACTTATTTTATGCCTACTAGTGAGGGAATCACGTGCATGTTACATTTATACTTAGAGTCTTTATCGTACATTTGTATAAACATTTTTTTGTTTTGCTGATTCTTAAATGTTTTTTTGGTATGAGACACCAAGAGTATTTTTGTACACACATTAAGAATTCCCATCAAATGCAAATATTTAAAGCATGAATTATTTATATTTATATTTGAATTCAAACATTTGTTTACACAGATTTGTATGGTTTCAAGTAACTAATAGTTATCGTTAGTAAACAATTATAGCTTCAAGTAACTATTTTTAATTAAAAGAATTTACATGTATATGATATCAAATACGCCTGATACAAATAATTTGCACACAGTTCTATGGTTCCAACTAACTAATAATTATCGTTAGTAAAGAATTATAGCTTCAAGTTACTTTTCTTTATAAAAATAAATTACATCTATATGATATCAAATACGCCTGATACAAATAATTTGCACATTGTTCTATGGTTTCAAGTAACTAATAATTATCGTTAGTAAAGAATTATAGCTTCAAGTTACTTTTCTTTATAAAAATAAATTACATCTATATGATATCAAATACGCCTGATACAAATAATTTGCACATAGTTCTATGGTTCCAAGTAACTAATAATTATCGTTAGTAATGAATTATAGCTTCAAGTTACTTTTCTTTATAAAAATAAATTACATCTATATGATATCAAATACGCCTGATACAAATAATTTGCACATAGTTCTATGGTTTCAAGTAACTAATAATTATCGTTAGTAAAGAATTTGCACTAATAATTATCGTAAAGGATTATAGCTTCAAGTAAATTTTCTTTATAAAATTAAATTAAATCTATATGATATCAAATACTCCCGATGCAGTTCTATGATTTCAAGTATTCCTGTCTGATACGAATAATTACATTGTTTCAATTAATTATTTCTATCGAATAACAGTAATTTGTTTCTCATCGTTCTATGGTTTCAAGTTACAGATAATAATCCTTAGTAAGCTATGATAACTTCAAATAATTATTAGTAATAATTTTTTTACAGTTATATGGTATCAATATTCCTATCTAATTCTAATAATGGGCATACAGTTGGAAGATTTCAATCGTATTTCATGAAAAACTGATACAAATAAATTTCTCTACCTGCCATTTAGTCTTGCTTCGATTCACACTGTTCTAGACAAAGCGTTTATAAAATTCAAATTGTTTAAAATCGATTTGATTGGTCAGGCTTGAAAAGTTAAATATTTCTTGTTGTCGTTAATGGTAAGATTCAAAATCCTTTTAAAAAGTGAATATTTCTAATGTTGCTTTTTAATTCAAACGAGTGAACGTTAGAGATGGATAATCTTCCGGTTATTATTATACACGTTTCTTCTTGTACGAAGAAAAATTTGATGAATACCAGTAGGATAAGAAAAGGGAAGAAATTCAAAGGCAAAAGGAAGATTCAAATAATTAAAGGCAGAGAGACAAAGAGTAAAATGATAGAGAAGAAGAAGAAGAAGAAGAAGAAGAAGAAGAAGAAGAAGAAGAAGAAGAAGAACAACAACAACAACAACAACAACAACAACAACAGCAACAACGCTCAAAGAACTGGAATAGAAAGAAAGGAGAAGCAAAAAAAAGACATAAAAAAAGAACGTATGAGTGAAAAAATTAAGAAAGAAATATAGAAAACCCCTAAAATAATAAGAAAGGCATGTGATGCAAAGGTGAGTATGATTTTTGGTTGTAAATATTTTTTTTTTTTTAGTTATATACACTTTTCTGAAATTAAAAAAAAATCAGAGAAATTCAGTTTTGGAAACTTATTCTTATTGATGAGACATGTTTATATAAACATAAATGCATGCATCATCATCATCAAGTCACGCTGTAAGCACGGATCCACCTTACTCTCTCACTCCATCCGTCCCTATTATCCATCTTTCTCTGCAGGTCTTCAAAACTACATCCTGTATCTGCGCAGTGCTGTTGTAGGTAAGTTCTTACTGCCCAGCCAACACTGGCACGTTCATATGAAAGGGTCCATAGTAGAACGTCATGAGTTCGTCCTTGCTTCGCCAGCTGTGTCCTGCATGTTTTGCTCGTCTTAATTGGATTTTTTGTGATGGGAGGTAAGTGGCTCTACAATTGTTCATTCGTGGTATGTTGCTTTCAGGATTTGTTCAATATAACTCGTAGGATTAATGGGCTATTCCCGTCTAGTTTTTTCTTTGTGTGTTGTTAACGTCCATATGATGCATCCATTGAGTAATATTGATATAGCCACTGTGTAGAAGAAATCCCGTTTTTTTTCTGTTTGTTAGATCAGACTTCCATATATATATATATATATATATATATGTATATATATATATATATATATATGAAAATGTATAGAGCTGAAGAAATACAAGGTCTTACGGGAATGATTTTATTTGTGGAAGTATTCGGCAATGTTAAAGATTTACGTTTCTAGACCTTTATCAGTGTGTCTGAATTTCCAAATGAAGGGAAAGAGGGGAAATAGTTTTTAAAATTCCACTTCTGCTGGTAGCGCTTGGTTTCGAATCTCTCAAGAGAAAGAGATCAGCATTGATAAAGACGGATAGATATCACATGGAATATTGATAATTGATATATACGAACTATATAATATATCATTAAGATAGAGAGATAGATATGGAATTTTAAAAATAATATTTGGAACCCTTGTTACATCACACAATTTAAAGAAAAAAGCGCTTGCTGCGAAAGTGGAAATCTTAAATCTTTTTTTCTCTTTCATTTTATTTAGTAACTTACATGATCTGATAGAGTTCTAAAAACTGAAACGTTTATCATATTTACCCAACCCCTCCTCTCAGAGAGGATATGACACAGGGTAAATCTTTAAGCGGAGTTTGACAGGTTTGAATTCAGAGTTTTCTTTCTACTAGACTAGTTGCCTCACCAAGGTTGAAGAACCTACTCTGTCCTACTATTCACTAATCGCTGGAGGGAGAATAATTGGATTCATACCTTTCCCAAAGGTATTAGTGCTATGTGAAATGCAATCAGTCTCGTCCAGGATTTGAACTCGTGACGCCGTGTCCATTTCCGACGACGATAACCGTTACGCCACGGGCACGTCCTGAAACGTTTATTGCGGTACAATTTTTCTACAAATAATATTCTTTGAAAATCATGTGTTTTTTTATCTTTTCACATTTTCATGCAGTCACATTTATTACCAGATACGAGGGCCCATCAAATTTTTTTAAGCTTCATCCAGAATGTAAATTTGTCACATTCCTAATGAATTTGTATGGGCGACACCTAAATAAAAACTGGGACAGAAATTTGAATGATTTTTTTCTAGTTTTATAAGAGATTGTAGTGTGTTGTTATGTCAAAAATTTTCTGTCATGGCTCTTTCTCAAGGTGAAACCTAGAATGAGCGACCCTTATATATATATATATATATATATATATATATATATATATATATATATATATATATATAATGAAAGGCTGTATGAAAAGTATTGGGTGGTAATTATAAACACTTTGATTTAAAACCGGGCATTACTATACTGAAAAAAAAATGCCATTTAAAAACCGAAATCTTTTTTGTTCCTCATTATTTAGTGGAATTATCCATTTATCAACTGGTGTAATTTTTTAAAGACATTGTAGATAGATAGATAGACAGACAGATAGATAGATAGATAGATATACAACAATTTTAGAATAGTCTAATCCATATTTACCAATATATATATATATATATATATATATGTGTGTGTGTGTGTGTGTGCGCACGCATGTGCGAGGGTGTGTGTGAGTGTGTGTGTGTCTATGCTTATTTACTTGTGTGTCTGTGAATATATAGATGTCTGTAATCAATAATATGCCCATGAGAATACACACACAGAGAGACATATATATATATATATAGATATATATATATATACTTAGACCGATATAGGGTGAGTCAGTTTGGTTTATATCTGTAAATAACTATATATATGTAAAACCACACATCAAATAAATGTATATTTATACGTAAAAGCCCAGTTTTGTTATGTTAAACCAGATATTTTTGGTATTCGAATGAATACAAACAAAGACGTATATATACGAGGTGCATAGGATAATTTTCCAGACTTTTTCGTATGGGGATTTTACATTGTCGTAGACTTGAAAATTCAATATGTTATTGCTATACATCTTATGAGATGACTGACCAATTTTTATGATTTTAGGTTCAAATGAACAGTTGCAACAGGAATTGGAATACACCCTACTAAAGCCTGATTGTCCCAGCTGGTGAATTCCATAAATGCAATCTGATACTTTAGAAGAACGATATGCAATAAAATTCTGTTTTAAACTTGGAAAGCATGCCACAGAAACATATGGAATGATTCAGACTGCATTTCGACCATCTTGCATGAATCAAGCATCAGTTTTTCGGTGGCATAAGAGATTCAAGGAAGACAGGGACTCTGTGAGGGATGATGAGAGGTGTGGGAGGAGTAAGGCTGTCAACTCACCAGAGTTGATTGGCCGAAGGGTTAGGGTTAAGGTTAGGGTTATTATGTTGAGGTTTTAAGGGAGTTCAGGAAGAGATTCATTGGGAAGAGGCCAGCAATCTTCAAATCGGGTCAGTGGCATTTCCACCCGGACAATACACCAGTCCACAACTCCAACATCACTGACTATTCGACCAAGATGGGTATCAAGACAGTTGCTCACCCTCCCTATAGTCCCTGTGACTTTTGGTTATTCCCTAAGCTCAGAGTCTATCGTTATGAGACAATTGAGGAGATGAAGAGGCTGTGACGAAGATAATTGACACGGTCACACAAGAAACTTCCATGGGGTGTTCCGGAAGTTGTTGGAACGGTACAACAAGTGTATTGCACCCTGAGGAGAGTAGTTCGAAGGGGACTAGAATTTCATGTGTGTACTCTCAATAAAAGTGCCCATACGAATAAAGTCTGGAAACTTATCGTATGCACCTCGTCTATATATATATATATATATATATATATATATATATATATATATATATATATAGTTTTGCCTATTCAGAGACGGAATAAATGAATTATATTTATGAATTTTATTCATAATAATTCTTTTTCTTTTCTTTTTTTTTTTACAATTTTCTATTTGATTTAGCGTTTACATCGTTGAAAATTTTAACTTTTTCCGGAGATGTGTAAACTCATTTACTAGTTGCAATCAATGAAAACCTAATTTGTAATTTCAGCTATTGGTGCATGAGAAGAAGATGGAAAGAGTTAAACGACGATTTCATTGTTTGCTCTAGCTAAGGGCCAATCGAATCTGTCAAAATCATTAATTAAACAGTCTTGTCCACTCGTCGTAATCCAGTTGTTATTTCAGAACGTAATTATGAAAATCTAACAATGTTTCATCTGACAAGGAAAACAAACGAGAAAGAAAAGAAAAGGGAAATTGTGTACTTCCAGTTTTGTCTGTCTTTTTGTATGCCGGTTCTAATATAAACTTATAAAACCTTTTCTTTCAATTGCGTTTGATCTGCAATAACTAGTGAAAATGCTTCTGTTCACATTGGGTCAACATAAATTTTTTTTTTTCATGTACACATATATATGCACGTGTCTTGTATATATATATATATATATATATATATATATATATATATATATATAATGATACTAGATTCAACGAATGGGTCTTTTTTTATATTGTTATTTAATTACCATCTTAGAGTCTTTAAAATCAAAGTGGTGATTAGCTTGTAATTTATGTTTGACCAAACTGTTATTTATATATACTCTTTTAAATATTTTTGTGTCCGTAAATTCTGTTATTTAGAATACAAGTTTCACCGGTGTGTTTTTTTACAATCTAGGCATGGAATTTCATAAACCACTACTCTGGATTCGACGTCGGTATGGATGTTTTTTTTATTAATAAAATTGTTATGGACGAGTTAGTGCCTGTTTTATTTCAAGGTTTAAGTTTTTTTCGAAGATGTTTGTGGTTGAATTCTTGGGTATAATGATATATCTATGTAATGTATTTGAAAATTCAAAGTTTGGAATTTCTGGAAAATATTTACGTTGCTGAATTTTGAGAGATTTTATTCTGTCTTGTTGCATTAAAGATTTAAGATATTGAAGTAGTGTGAGGTAATTTTCTATGTAATCAATTCATCATTTAAAAATTTGGGGGTCCAATTTCTAAGAGCTTTAAGTCAATAACCTATGATTATTTTCATTTTTATTGTGATGCAATGAAATGAATGAAAACTTTTTATTAATAGATTTGGGATGGATTTTAAATTCTAATCTCGTCTTATTATTTAGAAGTAAAAAGTCCAAGAATGGTAACGTATTGTTATGCTCTAGTTCATAAGTAAAATCAGTGGAAAATTTTATTTCCCTTAACATCAACTCTTCATATAACTCTTAGTTTATATATATATATATATATATATATATATATATATATATATATATAGCGATCGCTCAAAACGTCATAAGTATCACACAGATTTTAGGATTTGTCACCCACATCTCCTATGGCCTTACCTGCGCAGACCTTGTGACATAAATCTTATTTAGTTTTTTTCTAAAGTTTTAAAGAATTGGTTATATGATACCACAACGAAAATGTTGAGCAATGGCTTTTTTTCTGGAAGAAACTTAGACCCTATAGACCGACCCTCGTATATATACATATATATATATACGCGTGTGTGTGTATGTGTGTGTGTGTGTGTGAGAGAGAGAGAGAGAGAGAGAGAGAGAGAGAGAGAGAGAGAGAGAGAGAGAGAGATAGCTTGTGTGCTTTCGTTCACTGTTCTTTTCATTTTATATGCTTACATAATAATTCTGCATTCTTACAGCATATTTGTTCGAATAATACATTCCTGGCAGAACGAAAATTTGGAATCTCCTTTCTTAAGCGACAATTGTATGTAATACCTGTATGTGTATCTATACACACTGGCAGAAAGGCACAAAGACAAGCATACTGGCCAAAATTGGGAGCAAATCAGATTAAAAGAGGCACAAATAGCAAAGGAAAGAAAAGCAGGAGAGAGATAGAGAGACAAGTAGAAAGCGAGAGAAAGTGTAATAATGATATAAGCTGGTTTAAATAATGTTGATAATAAACTAAAATAGAGATGCGTAAGATCTCTCTCATTCTCTCTCTCTCTCTCTCTCTCTCTCTCAATATATATGTGTGTGTGTGTGTGTGTTTGTGTCGATGTCTCTCTCTGTCTTTCTCTCCCTCTCTATCCATCTATCTATATATATATAGAGAGAGAAAGACAGAGAGACAGACCGACAGAAAGATAGACAGAGAAAGAGATTTGGGCAGATTCTTATGGAAGGGTTCTCATATGAAGAGACTAAAATTGATAAATATAATTGAACTGAAAGTGAAATTAAAGCATACTGGCATAGTCAGCAAGACTGCGTGAGTGTGTGTGTATGTATGTGTGTGGGTGTGCATGTATGGGTGTGTGTTTAATTGGGTTTATGGCATATCAATGTTTGTAGGTTATTTAATTTCAAATCTATTTTATGCAAATAAACAGTTCTATTTCAGACAATTGTTTCGCAAAAGAACACAGTTTAATTGTTAAAAACATTTCTATTTCAAGCTATTCAGTTTAGTCAAACAGCTCTAATTCAAACAATTCAGTTTAGTGTGATTATATTTTTCGTTTACACAGAATTAAATGCTAAAACAGTTCAATTTCAAACAATTCAGTTTAGCGTAAGTACAGTTTCAATGTAAAAAACAGTTTCATCTCAAACAATTTCGTTTAGCTTTTATACGCTGTTTAAATGTCAAAACCGTTTTATTTTAAACATTGCCCAGTCGGCTTGGGCTGTAGAATACACCGAGTGCACCTCGGCAGAGGGGTAAGGGGCCCCAAAGTGTATCCTTCATATGGCACTAAACATTGCCATAGCTCCGAGGTCCACTCTGGCCCGAAATTGTAGCACCTGAACTAAACTGCATACTAATGTTAAACTGAATTGTTTGAAATGGAACTGTTTTTGTCATTGAAACTGTACTTACGCTAAACTGAATTGTTTATTGTAGGACTGTTTTGACATTTGACTATGTGTAAACAAAATCTATATTTGTACTAAACTGAATTGGCTGAATTAAATATTTTTGAATAAACTGAATATCTTGAAAAAGAAAGGTTTTTGACGGTTAAACTATGTACTCATGCTAAACTGAATCGGCTGAAATAAAATGGTTTATTCGTATAAAAATGGATTTGGATTTAAATAACCTACAAACGTTGATATGACATAAAACACCAACCAACCAACCAACCAACCAACCAACCAAAATCTATTTTAAACAATTCAGTTTGCATAAATACGCAGTTTAAATGCTAAGACAGTCCTATCTCAACCCACACTGTTTAGTTCTATTTGATCTATTGATAGGATCCTATCAGGTTCTATCAATCCGGACCAGAGTGAAGGTGGGAGCGATGGCAATGAAGGAGTACTCCCCATTCCCCAAAGCTCCAGCATTACAGGATCCTCACCACTCGGTTGATTAGTGTCATATTATCAGGACACTCATCGAGGGAGGGGTTACCCATCTATAGAGGTGCAGTCGGTGTATTCTACAGCCCCAAACGACTGAGCTAGTGTGTCAGGGAGAGAGATAAACAAATAGTTACACACACACACACGCACACACGCACACACATATATATATATATGTATTAGAGGGACATAGATAGATAGATAGATAGAGAGAGAGAGAGAGAGAGAGAGAGAGAGAGAGAGCTATGGATATATATTCGCTGAGTACATACTAGTGTAAACACGATAAACTATACACAACCAGACATGCAATAATGTTTGAATTGTAAAACGTTGATGTAGAATGATGAACAAATTTACTTTTTCATTTGATGTTAAGCTCAGTATTTTTTCTCATATTTTGCTGAATTATTTTTTTTTCAATTTTTCTCAGTTCTATTTTCATGATTTTATACTCACATATCTTATCTCTATATTCTTCTCGATATTTTCTATTTCCATCTTTTTGAATTTGTCCCAATCCGGTGGGTCAGTAGAATACTCTGACTGCATCTCTGATGACTCGTAAGACTTCCTCCCACAACGAATGCCCTGGAAATGACATTATCAGGTGGTTAGGCTTCAGTAATACTGGAGCTTTGGAGAATGCGGAGTACTGCTGTATTGTCATCTCTACAATGTCCACTCTGACCCGGAGTGGTAGCACCTGATAGGATCCTATCTATGGATCAAATAGAACAAAAATTATGTAAGTACACTAAACTGAATTGTTTGAAATTAACCTTTTTACATTTAAGTGCCTGGAAACAAGTAACTGTGTACTTATCCTGAACTGAATTGTTTGAAATAAGACTCTTTGATCATTTTACTGTCTATAAACAAATGACTGATGTTCAATTGAATTTTTAGCAATACATAGCAAAACTTGGAACCATTTAACTTTGTTAACTCATGCTAAATGCAAAACTTTGTAATAGAACTGTTTTTACATTTACAATTTACTGAGTGTAAACAAAAAAACCTATTTAAGTCAATGACTGTAAACAAAAGACTGTACTTATGCTAAACTGAATTGTTTGAAATTAAGTGAAACCATTTAACTGTGTGCAGAAAAAACCTCCAAAAAACAAAAAAAAAAAAAAAAAAAACAAGCTCAGGGTTGTTTAAAAATGTTATTTTCAAAATGTGTTTAGAAATCATATAATCAATATTTGTATAAAAAGTATTTGACATTAAACGACACACAATGGTCGACATACCAAAAAAATTAAAAATAAAAACAAACCAGACCAAACCAAATCCATTTGAAGTGTATTTTATTTCCTTTTCTTTGTTCATATTACTTCTTTCTTTCTTTTTAAAAAATATTTTCCTTTTTTTTTTTATCTTCTTTTCCTCTTTTTCATATTTCTTTTTTTGTTTTCATTACAAACATGTTATAAGTTATGGCGCTTTATTGCTCTTTTCCGCGCATGCGTAATCGGTGAACTCAATCTCTGATCTCTGAGTACATATATATAGCATTTGCTCTCTCCAGCAAATGCTGTGACAGCGAATGGTGGTGTGTGTCTAGGATCTTATCTGGAAAGTTAAACACGTGTTCGATTTACGTTTCCAAGATTAAACCAAGAGTGAAGCTCACAACAAATTCGAACTTACATTTGCAACGCAAGCAATTTTGCATTAACTCGACTCTTCTTTTTCTCTTCCTTTTCCATGAGTGGTTTGGTTTCTTTGTTTTATAGCATATCAACCTTCATGGGTTATTTAATACCAGTCATCGTTTTAGAAAAACAGTAGTGATAGTTTTTACCCCATATCTAAAGGGATAAATGTATTCATGAATTTCCAATGGTATTAGTTTGAAAATGAATCGAATAGCACGAGTAGACTTCGAACTCGTTTGATATGTTATCAAAATCCAGTATGTTAACCACTGCGCCACGGGGACCTCCCCTTCCTTATTTCTATCATCTATCTAATTGTATCGTGGTAAGGAAACCATACACAGTGAACCAGAGTTATTTATTAACTCAAGTGGTACAGTCCGACTAATATTAAAAGGTGTTACAATAGGTGTTACATCCGAAGTTGGTCTTCTACTGACCGACGTCCGTCAGAGCTCTTCTGTCTCTGCTTCTGCTTCTGCTTCTGTCTCTGTCTGCCGTGCTCGAGAAACACGGCGTCTTTATACTTCCGCGATACCGGAAGTAACTTGGTTCGAGCCACTATAAAACACTTTTACTTCTTTCCTTATTCTTTTCTATTCAGCCCTCTTCAATTACTTAGTCATGAATATATGTATCTATCTAGATATATATAAATACGATCATGCATACACCAGCCCTGTCAGCGAAGTTTTAGTTATTTCGTCTTTTAAAATTCTTCGATCGTGATGTAGACAGCATTGATAAGAAATAACTATCATCTGACGCGTATTGAACTCATACCCAGTACCTATGAGAAAATCTCCGTCATGGACGGAGTCTTATCGATTGGGTTATGGAACAAATTTATCTACTGTCCATAAAATGTACTCACATGGCTACTTTATTTCTAAGTTATTTCATTCAGTGCTTTATTATTTTTCACCTAGCTGTTGTAGAAGGCGTAATTATTTCAAATTAGCATAGGTCGACTACATCACATGCATAGGGATAAGAAGCCCCCCTCCCTGTAAGAATAGGGAATCTTCTAGATATGAAAATCAACTGCTTCTAGTTGTAAGGCAAAATTTCTCGAGATCTGTGGTGTTTGGTATATCCCTTTATTTCCATTACTGCCAGGTTCACTCTGACCCGAAGTGCCAATATCTGTGAGGGCATCACTAATGCGTCAAATAAAATTATTCGTATTGGATAAGTGAAACTCTATAACTGTGTACCAACAAATTATCAATAATAGTTAGGAATAATTACTTTAAATAATATACTCGTATATAAATGTTTATATTGATAGGAATATTTGAAAGCAAAATATCGGGTGTGAATAACTTATATTAGATAGGAATACATGATATCCTATAACTACGTGCAAACAAATGATTATAGGTTAATAAAAGAAACCTCCAGTTAAAATGAATTGCAATAAAATATTGAAAATATAGTAATCAAACATTTAAAAATTAATAACATTTTGACAATAAATAAAACATATGGAGTTGATATGTCATTAAACAAATAAACTAATCTAAATCTCTCTCTCTCACACACACACACACACACACACACACACACACACACACACACATATATATATATATATAGATATATATATATATATATATATACATATTTATATGTATATGAGCATGTGTGTGTGACATGTGATTTTATATGCAATTATAAATCATACATCTTGTCTCAATCCAGATCAATAATAATTTCTGTTCTCATGGTAACACGAGGCATTACTCGACGCCAATCAAAACAAAGGTAAGAAAAAGTATTTATTTACCCAGCCTTCCCTCCTCGGGCCGGATGCGACTCGAGTTCATTTTTTAAGCAAAATTACAGCTGATTTGAATTCAGATATTTATTTTTCATAGACGAGACTTATCAAAAGTAAAAGAACCTTTTTTTTGGTTTCATTCACTCTCTTTTTTTTCTTTCTTTTTATCTTTGACAAATTCCTATATTTCAGTGGGTGTCCTCGTGGTGTGATTGTTAAAGCGATGGACTGCAGAATCGTAGTACGCGAGTTCGTACTCCAGTCGTGCTATTACGTTCACTTTCGGCAAATACCCTTGGCAAAGGTATGAACCCCCTTATCCTCCCAGCTATGGATTAAATAGTATCATTACTGTTCTTCAAAGAGAATAGCTTTGGCATTAAATAACCTACAAAGGTTGATATGCCATTAAACAGAGAAACCAAACCTATATTTCATTCAACTCTTTTACTTCACCTTATTTTCGTTCTTTCTTTTTCAATTATTCCTTTTTTCCCACTATTTTTTGCTAACTACTTTTCATGCATTCTTATTCTTATTTTACTTCATTCTTTATTTATTTAATTTCTTCGAGTAACTGGAAAGCCTTTCCGTAAACCAATGTTCCTGTGTTCTGAACACTCAAATATATCATAGGTTCGAATCCATAAATGTACACTTAAATAATTTTATTGTTTATGACGAGTAAGTAAGTAAGTAAGTAAGTAAGTAAAGCTAAAGACCGTAGCCGAGGCTGAACTGAGGGCTCCCAATTCAATAGCTACTACACCGAGGTGTAGGGGAGGGTGTTATTCCTTTCTCTGGATTGCTCCACTTTACCCTTGATTCGCACCTTATAATGTTGAGTGTTAGGTAAGGAGGCATCAAGTATCATTTTTTGTGCTTTGGTATGACTCGACCTGGGATTGAATCCCGGTCGCCCGCACCATTGGTGAACACTAACCATTATATCAATGGCCCGGTTATGATAAGTACGTAATCTTCTGTTATTAATATATGCTTCTCTGAATTTTTACGACGTAAAAATACATTGCTAAGATATTGTTAGTGCATTTAGGTCTACACGTTTTTTATTGATTTAACCACACTTTAAAACTATGGGAATATTTGCTCATGTCCATAATTATTGTTATTATATTTGACTGACGTGGGAAGATCAGCAAATTAATCAAATATAAAATGATCATTCGAGGACGGACAATTAGCCAAAACTTTTAGATGACTTCTAACTTTAAAATAAAATGTTTTTTTTTATCTAATTTCAGAAAATTTATATGAACTTCGAAATCATGAAAAAAGTAGCTCCTATCTTTAAGATGCTGAACATTGAAAAATATTTGACGTTAACAAGCGTTAGCGTTAATCAAAAAGAAGAGATTGAAGACTGTATCAAATATAATGATTCATGCCATTTTTCTCTATGTTTCTTTGGCCATTATTTTAAAGTTAAGAAAAATGCACTGATGCTACACTGATCATAGCTCTTAGGTTATCATCATTTCTCTTAAGGTATTTTGATCATACTCGTAACTCTTAGGTTATTTTGATCATAGCTCAAATGTTGTTTTGATCGTTGCGCTTATGATGTTTTGATGGTAGCTCTTAGGTTGCTGTGATCATAGCTCTTAGGTAGTTGTGATCATAGCTCTTACGTTATTTTGATCATTACTCTTCAGTTGTTTTGATCATAGCCCTGATGTTGTTTTGATTTTTGCTCTCCGGTTGCTTTGATCATAGCTCTAATGTTGTATTGATTGTTAATCTTAAGTCGTTTTGATCGTAGCTCCTAGGGTGTTTTTATCGTTGCTGTTTGGGTTTTTCGATCGTAGCTCTTAGGTTGTTTTGATCGTTGCTCTTAAGTTGGTTTGATCATTGCTCTGACGGTGTTTTGATTGTATCACTTGGGTTGTTTTGATCGTAGCTCATAGATTATTTTGATCGTAGCTCATTGGGTATTTTGCTCATAGGTCTTCAGTTGTTTTGCTCGTAGCCGTTGGGTTGTTATGATCGTAGCTCTGTGGTTGCTTTGATCGTAGCTCTTAGATTGCATTGATCGTTACTCTAAAGGTACTTTGATCGTTGCTCCTAGTGTGTTTTGATTGTATCCATCGGTTTGTTTTAATCGTAGCTCTTAGCGTGTTTTGATTATATCCGTCGTTTAGTTTTGATCATAGTTCTCATGGTGTTTTGATCGAAGCTCTTAGGGTGTTTTGATCGTAACTCTTAGGTTGTTTTGATCGTTGCTCTTAGGCGTTTTTTTTTTATTGTAGCTTTTTGGGTGCTTTGATCGTAGTTCTTATTTTGTTTGGATCGTAGTTTTTTATGTTTTGATTGTAGTTATTTCGTCTTTTAAAATTCTACGATCGTGATGTAGACAGCGTTGATTAGAAATAACTAACTATCATCTGACGCGTATTGAACTCGTACCCAGTTCCTATGAGAAAATCTCCGTCATGGACGGAGTCTTATCGATTAGGTTATGGAACAAATTTATCTACTGTCCATAAAATGTAATCACATTTTCTTTCTAAGTTGATTCATTCAGTGCTTTATTATTTTTCACCTAGCTGTAGTAGGTGGCGTAATTATTTCAAATTGTCCAAATTTCTAAGGTGAAATCTTGTCCTTTTATTTCTGGTACGTAATGCTAGATAGCAGATATAAAACATCAACTTTGCACTTACGTTGTAAAATATTGCTTAATAGTTTTTGAAAAAAATATTAATGGGTCACAGCATAGTGCCCAATTTTTGAATTATTTAAAGTGGAATTTTGTTTATTTATTTTTTCTCATGCCGAAATAACAACAACAACAACAACAACAACAATAATGATAATAATAATACCAGACCTTATAATAATCAAGAAAAAAGAAAAAGAAAATCTGCAAAATTATCGACTTTTCTGTCCCGGCTGACCACAGAATAGAACTGAAAGAATGTGAAAAGAGAGATAAGTACCTCGACCTTGCTAGAGAATTGAAAAAACTATGGAATATGAAGGTGACAATTATACCAATTGTGATTGGTGCTTTTGGCACGGTAACTAAGGGATTTTTAAAGGGCCTGGAAGATTTAGAAGTTGGCGGCCGAGTGGAGACCATTCAAACTACAGCATTATTGAAAACGGTCAAAATACTGAGAAGAGTCCAGGATACTTGAGGAGACTTGCAGTCACTCAATCTCCAGTGAAAGACCATCAGATTACGCTGATGTGAAAAACTCTAATAGTAATAATAATAATATCGACTTTGCTGTACCGGCTGACCATTGAATAAAACTGAAAGAAAGTGAAAAGAAGGATAAGTATCTAGACCTTGTTAGGGAATTAAAAAACTATGGAACATGAAGGTGACGATTATACCAATCGTGATTGGTCCATTCGGTACAGTAACTAAAGGACTGTTAAAGGAACTGGGGGACTTGAAGGACGAATAAAGGAACTTGAGGACTTGGAAGTTGGAAGACGAGTGGAGACCATCCAAACAACAACGTTGTTGAGAACTTCCAGAATAGTGGGAAGATTCCTAGAGAGTTGAGGACACTTGCAGTCACTCAAACTCCAGTGAAAGACCTTCAGATAAAACTGATGTGAAAAATTCTCGAGGAGTAAATAATAATAATAATAATGATAATAGAACTTGCAAAATTGTGGACTTTGCTGTCTTGGCTGAACACAGAGTAAAATTGAAAGAAAGTGAAAAGGATACCTCGACCTTGCTAGGGAATTGAAAAAACTAAGATACATGAAAGTGACATTTATACCAATTGTAATTTGTGCTCTTGGTACAGTCACCGAAGGATTATTAAAGAGACTGGCAGACTTGAAAATAAGAGGACGAGTGGATTCAATCAAAACTACTGTATTATTGACATCGGCCTGAATACTGAGAATAGTCCTGATGACTTAAAGAGACTTGCTGTTCCTCAAACTCCAGTGATAGACCATCAGCTAACGCTGATGTGAAAAACTCTCAAGGAGTAACAATGATAATAATAATATACTGCACATTGATCAACACATCCTCAGCGAGAGCAAAGTGATCCGGAAAAATGTGGTCATGGTGTGAATTGATATTGTCCTGCTTATAAGTATAGTATTATCGGAAAATGTACAAGATATCAAAGTCATAAAATTTATCACGGAATCTAAGAGAAGCCGGAAATAGAATCGACAACCGAATGAAAACATTAGTAGAGGTGAAAAACCAAAAAAAGCATCTTCATGGGAGATGCGCTTTTGCCATTACTATTTTTAGTTGCAATGATACACCTAAGTTATATACTTAAGAAGCTCATTGCGAGTTACAAACTTTCAAAATCATTGGAAGAGATTAATCCCATCAGTATGGAGGACATCATGTAGTTTACAAAAAAAATGAAAAAAATTGAGACTCTTATTCAAATTATAAGGATATACAGTCGGGATATAGAAATGGAATTTGACATATAAAAATATACCATGCTCATAATGAAAAGTGGAAAAAAACAAATAAGAGAAAGAATAGACCTGCCAAATCGAGTAAGAATCAAAACATTTGGATAAAAGGAAAATTACAAATACTTGGAAATACTGGAAGCGGACACCATCGAAAGGGCAGAGATAAAAGAAGAAATAAAAGAGTATCTCAGATGAACGAGTAAACTCCTTGAAACCCAACGTTGCAGCAGGAATCTCATCAAAGAGACAAACATCTGGTTTTTCCCTCTTGTAAACTACTCAGGACCATCATTAAAATGGACAAGGGATGAAAAAATAATTGGACCAGAGGACAAGAAAGTTAATGACGATCCACAAGACGTTACATCTAAGAGATTACATCGAGTGTCTAAATGTGTCAAAGAAAGAATGACGAAAAGTACTTGCCACACATTGAAAGTAACATAGATACATCAATTCGACGACTCAAGGACAATATTCAAAAGAGAAAAGAAGGATTAATTATAGCGGCCAGTATCAGCAATGACAACGCAATGATAAACAGAACAACAAAAACTAGGAAACGGAAGAGAGAGAAAAAAAACAAACAACTGCATGGATATTTCAAGGGACGAACTGAAGAAATCTCACATGAGAAGGCCTAGATATGCATTCAAAAGGGAAACCTTCAGAGAGAAACTGAATCTCTTCTAATAGCAACTCAAAACAACGCTAAAAGGACCAATAATATCAAAGCGAAAATTGATTATGCGCAACAGACTAAGAAGTGTAGGTTATGTGATGACAAAGACGAAATGATTAATTATATTATAAGTGAATAGAGCAAACTAGTAAAAAAAAGTTGAATAAGACAAAACATGACTGAGTGAGGAAGGTGATCCATGGAAATTGTGCAAAAAATGAGATTTGACTTTGCATCCAAATAGTATATGCAATAACCAGAATCCGTCCAGGAGAATGAGACACATATAATACTCTGGGATTTTGAAACACAAACCAATCCCCTGTGCCAGGCCAGGAGACCAGACTTAATGATGATTGACAAAAAAAAAAAAATGAATTTACTGGTTATAGGATTTCGTCGTTCTGTCAAAGGAAGCCAAAAGAAAAAGACAAATACCAGAAAACTAGAAAGCTGTAAACATGAGGGTAACGGTGATACCAGTTGTGATTGGTGCACTTGGAATGGTTCTCGAAGACTGGGAGAGAGGACTGGAAGGGTTAGAAATTGGAGGATGAATTTAAACTATCCAGACTACAGCATTAAGATCGGCTTGAATACTGATGGAAAAAAAGCTTGACGACAACTACACAAGAATGCTTGAATGCAAGAGGCAGCACCCCAACAAAGTAGCAGCTGTACAGCCACTAACCAACCATCACAAAAACTATCCAAGTTAGACGAAAATATCACCAGCTAACACTGTTGTAAAGAACACTCAAAGAATGAAAACAAATTCATAATGAATTTTTATCACTTAGAATGTTCGGACTATTGTCTTCATCTTCATAACCTTTCGATCGATATGTTCTTCGGCCTTCTTCAAGAACGTCAAACTGAACCCTTTATTTAATCCACGGGGATTGAACTTGCAACCTCCAAATTATTTCACACAGAAGCACTTTTCAACCACACGCCAAATCGTCTGCACCATGTGTTCTCCTGGACTGTAAAAAAAAATTTGACCAAAATTATAAATGATATATGAAAAAACCTGAAAGTCTCCATGCAATGAGACATAAATTTCTCCAGGATTTTGTAGTAGAAACAAATCAACCCCAATTTCCCGGGACAGTAGGATTGACTTACTGCATCTCAGCAGAAGGCTAAGACCTCACAATCGATTGGGGGTGTCCTCGTGGTGTAATGGTTAAAGCGATGAACTGCGGAATCGTAGTACGCGAGTTCGTACTCCAGTCGCGCTATTACGTTCACTTTCGGGCAAATACCCTTGGGAAAGGTATGAACCCCCTTATTCTCCCTCCAGCTATGGGTAAATAGTAGGACGGACTAGGTTCTTCAGCCTTGGTTAGGCAACTAGTCTAGGAGAAGGAAAACTCTGAATTCAAAACCTGTTAAACTCCGCTTAAAAATTAACCTTGTGTCATAGCCTACCCGAGCGGAGGGGTTGGTAAATAGTACCATCGATTGTCCTGGAGATAAAATTAAACAATCAGATGGTGAGGCTCAAGTAATGATAGAGCTTTGGAGAATGCTTAGAACCCCTTCTTTGCCATCGCCCCCATGTCCACTCTGACCCGGAGTGGTAACAACTGATAGGGTCCTATCTATGGATCAAATAGAACTGTTTGACATTTAAACTGAGTGCAAACAAATGACTTATGCTGAATTGAATTGTTAAAAATTGAACTCTTTGATCATTCTAATGTGTGTAAATAAATAACTGATGTTAAATTGAATTGTTTGATATACATAGCAATGATTGAAATCATTTAACTTTGTTGACTTATACTAAATTAAATTGTAAGAAAAAGAACTGTTTGATCAATTAACTGCGTGAATTTACAAAATGCTTTTACAAATCACATATTTAACATATATGTAAAACAGGATTTGGCATTATATAACCAACAATGGTTGATATTCCATTAAAACCAAACCAAACCAAATAGAAATAAATCATTTTATCAAGACTAGAATAATAGATCAAGTTGTAGTTAGCAAAAGGAAAAAAATATGCTATTGTTCAGCTAGAGCTGATGTGAAAGAGAATTGTTGGATTCATACCCAAGGGTATTAGCACTATATCAAATGCTACAACCTCGTCCAGGATTTGAAGTCAGATCCATTTTTTACGACGCTAACCGTTACACCATTAGCGCATCTGGTAGACTTCACCTTTTCAGCAAATCATATAGCGAAAAACCAGATAAATACCAGGACTTTGTTAAAAAATCGAAAATATAGAACATGAATGTGACTGTCATTCAAGGCTCTGAGACCAATAATAAATGGAATCCTTGGGGCAATCCCAAAGATCTTTGACTTGTTGACCAAGAGATCTGTAAATGGATTGCAATCGTCTAGATAAAACTACTGATATCGACTAGAATTCGGAGAGGAGTCCTAGTGAACTGAGGATATTCTGTCACAAAAACTCCAGTGATAGTCTCTGGCTACTACGGATTGTTTGTTTGTTTAAGTTTTATGGCATTTCAAAGTTTGTAGCTTATTTAATGCCAAATCAATTTTTATACAAATTAACAGTTATTTTTCAAACAATTCCGTTTAACATAAGCATACAGTTTAATTGTCAAAAACATTTCTATTTCAAGCAATTCAGTCTAGTCAAACAGTTCTAATTCAAACGATTCAGTTTAGAATAAGTATAGTTTTTGTCCACACACAGATGTCAAAAGAGTACTATTTCAAACATTTCAGTACGTAGTTTAAAAGTCAAAACAGTTCTATTTAACCAATTCAATTTAGCATAAATACGCAGTTTAGTTCTATTTGACCCATAGATAGGACCCTGTCGGGTGCTACCACACCGGGTCAGAGTGAACCTGGCAGCGATGGCAATAAAGAGGTACTCCACATTCTCCAAAGCCTCAGCATTACTATAATCTCACCATCAGATTGTTTAGGGTCATATCTAGGACACTTATTGGTAGGGGGGGTCTATCCCTCTGCAAAAAAGCAGTCGGTGTATTCTACAGCATCAGTCGAGTGGGCAAGGCTAGAATGGATGTGAACCACACGCAAAAAGTAAAATAACAACGACGACGACGAAGAAGATGAACTTTAATGGTTTTCTTTTTCTCTTTGTTAAAAACGTAGTATTTTGTTCCGGGTTTTCTTCTCTCGGAAGCCAGTAATAAATCTTACTTGCTTACCGTAAAGCGTTGGAGCCAGCAAATTTTAAACAAACTTTCCCGGAATCTGCGTCTGTTCGCGATGATTCGTTAGCGAAGTATTCAATAATAAATTTCCTTTCCTCACACAATACTCCCTTCCATTCCTTTGTTTCCTTAACATTTCATTTCTTCTCTCTCCTGTTCATTAATCTTTCTTCTTCCTTTTAGGATTTTCGATCTATAGCTTTTCCCCAAGGGCTCATTATTTACCAGTCTATCATTTTCATTTTATCTAATTTCTTTCTTTCTTTTCTTCCTTCTTTCTTTCTTTCTTTCAAGCCAATTCTCTTGTCTCTCATCTTTTATTCTTTTATCGTTTGCCTTTTCTTTCTTTCTTTCTTTCTTTCTTTCCTTCTTTCTTTCTTGCTTTCTTTCTTACTTTCTTTCTTTCCCGACGAATTTCCTGTCTCTTATCTTTTATTCTTTTATCGTTCACTTTGCCTTAATATTTCATTCTTTCTTTCTTTCTATCTTTCTTTCTTTCTCTCTAGCCAATTCTCTTGTCTCTCATTTTTATTCTTTTATCGTTTATTTTGCTTTTTATTTCTTTCTTTCTTTCTTTCTTTCGAGCCGATTCTTCTATCTTTTTATCTTCAAATCTTTTATCGCTTCATTTGTCGTTACATTTCTTTCTTTCTTTCTTTCTTTCTTTCTTTCTTTCTTTCTTTCTTTTTTTTCAGCGCTTTCTCCTGTCTATCTTTTATCTTTCATTCTTTTATCATCTACTTTGTCTTTACATTCCCTCCTCTCTCTCTCTCTCACCCTCCATTTCTCTCTCTCTCTCTCTCTCTTTCTCTCTCTCTCTCTTTCTCTCTCTCTCTCTCTTTCTCTCTCTCTCTCTCTGGTCGTTTCCTCCTATAACAATTTACTAGCTCCTTCAATTTGTGAACTCATTCTGAAAACCATTCCACTATTTAACTTCCTCGAACGGAACATTGGTCTTTCCTTACACCTCCATTTTTCCTGAAACCAGTGTAATAACTCTTCTTCCCTCTCGCAACCCCCGGGTTTTCAAGAAATTTTTACCGCTCCCACTTCTTCCTAATTTCGTCTACCACAATCACCACAAACAGCCAAGCAATGTCCGAATCTCGTTTTACTTGCACACCTCCTGTCAACAAAGCTTGTTTTAAATCTCCTTCTTTTGTTTCCCTTGTTTACGATCTGAACTTTATCTTTTAGTGCTTTGTAAATGTTTTCAGACATTTTGTCTTTTCTTTCCAGTCTTGTTATCTCCATTTTTTTTCATTTCGGCGTTTGCTTCTGTCTTTTTGAGTTTTTGTTTTATTATCACTAACTATAATTCTTTTTTTTTTCATTTTTGCTTATTTCAATTTGTTAATAGTTCACTTTTAAAGTAATCATTCGCATTGTTTAAGGTTAATATATTTGAGAATAAGAATCAAATAGAAAGATAGCAGAAAATTATTTAGTTTCTTGGTTTAATGGCAGATCAGCCTTTGTGTATTATTTAATGCCAAAACCATCCTTGTTGAAGAATAGCAGTGATACTATTTAACCCATACATGTCGGGATCGTAAGAGAATGACTTGAGATCAAATTCACTTACTACGATGGTGCAGTCCTGGATGTTGAGTACCACACCACGGGAAGGTTCCAGTTGCGTAATTGCAAAACGTGCTGTTCTGCGGCATCGAATTAAGCGAATTCGAACTACCGTCGAGCTATATCTTTCCCTTTCAGTCTGATAACCTTGGAAAGGAGATGAACCCCTAATCTTCCGTGCTCTGGGTTAAATAGCATTACTGCTGTTCGGCTAAAAGGATGGCTTTGGCATTATATAACCCATGAAGGTTGATATACTGTTATATTTTGACCTTCGACCCGGCCCAAAAATACTATTCCAAGGTAATACACCGGAAGGAAGTGACACATTCCAACGGCCAGTAATCGAAAGAGATCGCGTGGGCGGATTAAGGCTTATGATATGGGACAAGGTGAAGGTCCCATTGAGTCACTAACAGTGATGCACCGGAAGAGAGTAACCTCTGAACTGCATGACAGTTATTTCCGCTTGATGACGATTAAACATCCGATTCAAAGATCCAGTAGGCGATCGTGTGGGCGTTGAATTATTATTTAACTCAGTTGAGTTTGGGGTGCCAAAGCAGTTGCCAGTAGACTTCCAGACAGTAGAGACCAGATGTGGTAGGGAAGGCCACACCCGACCGAGGGGGCCCTCGGAAAAGCCCCGATGGAGTGGACCCCAAGACCTCTGGTTGAGCATCTAAGAGAACAAGAAAGACACAACGTGACGGTCATTACAGAGGGGTCAAAATATGAAGTTTATGTTCGGTCTCCAGCACCCTCTCACATGCAAACCTTTCAACAACCCTTTCGAACCCTTGCAATAAAGTGAGAAAGAAGTCTTCTCGCGTCTTCCTTCCTGCGTCTTTATCATGCGTCGTTTATTCATGCGTCTGTCTTTGATATTGTGTCGTTGTGCTGCTGCATGAACATGTAAATGACTATATAGCAATACTTTAAACAAAGAAACCACACCAAACCACTAAACATATTTACTGTCATAAATTCAGGAGTAATTTTTGAAGAGGTTCTCACTTCTGCCTAAGGTCAGTGTGTATTATCTGTATGTTTGGCACAAGATCAAATTTCACATTCTTAATTATTTTAAGACCACTGAAGACTGGTATTGTAAATAATGTTAAACTTAGAATATTATAAAACTATTTGATCTATGCGAGTTTTCACACTGGTCTCCTTCTATGAAATTCGAAGCATAGCAAAACTCCACCATCTTCCAGACCGGAACTCTGTATTCTAATTGATCTCAACCCTGATGTGGTCTGGACAGTCTGAATCCTCCTACAGTCTCTTTTCCAGATTTTTGGAAATTGTTTGATGGGTTTAAACTAATTAGGTAATTTTTCTTCTTATTATTATTATCATTATTATTATCATTATTTTACTTATTTGAAAATTCTTCACACCAGCGTCAGCTGATGGTTTTCCACTTGAGTGTAAGTGAGAGCAAATATGCTCAAGTCTCCAGGACTCTTCTTAGTATTCTGGTCGATCTCAATAATGCTGTAGTTTGGATGGTCTCCACTCGTCTTCTTATTCACAAGTCCTCCAATCCTTTTACCAATCCTATGGTGACTGTACCTAGCGCACTATTGCAATTGGCAGCAGCGTCACTTTCATGTTCCATAGTTTTTCAGTTCTCAAGCATGCTCTTCGTACTTATCTCTCTTTTCGCTTTCCTTCAGTTTTAACATGTAATCTGCAGGAACAACAAAGTCTAATTTTCGGCAGGTTTCCTTTTTTTATTGACTACCACGAGATATGGTCCTATTCTGGACGAGATTTGGTGTCTCAAAATCCCACAGAATTTTGTGCAGCTGATTATCTAGGATAGATTCTTCGTTGAGCATATACCATTCGTTCGTATGTTCAAATTCAAACTTCTTGCACAATTCCTAATAGATCATTTTCCCTATCCAGTCGTGTCTAGTCTTATACACCCTTTGGGCTTAATTATTATTATTATTATTCATGTTATTTTTCTACAACGGCTTAAACTGGTTATTTTCAATGGAGTTCGAGTGACAGATGTGTCTCCTCAGGTATCCAGAACTCTTCAAACTATTCAAGCTGGTCTTAACATTGCTGTGGCCTGGATGTTATAGATTGTTTCTCTGATCTTCATTTCCTACAGTATCTTTTTCAGTCATTTGTTGATTGTTGTAAAGGTACAAACAAGAATTGTTACCTCATGTTTTACAGCTTTTTCAGCTCTCTAGCAAAATCCTGGCATTGGTCTAGCATTCTGCTTTGTTTGGTTATCACTTCCTAGTCTGCTTGAACGGCAACATCCTCTAGATAATATCCATTAAGTCTGATCTTCGTTCAGAGCCCATTGGCACCGAGCAACACATCTTGTAACTGTCTTTATGCTGTTTCAAATTTCATTATGATCGTTGTTGGCAAGGCTTTTTCTTTGATAGCTTAAGAAATTGTTCTTAATGACCTTGTGATCAGAAATATGATTTTCATTCTCTTATACCCAAACGTGATAATTAACAGCCACGTCTGGCTGACTAATTCATAAGTATCAACTCGACCTTCTCATTTTCTCTTTACGGAGGGCTTTTGTCAGATCTATTATTTCCTGATTCCCGAGTTCTTTTTTGAAATAAATAATTAGTGCCAAACTGTTACAAATGGAAAAAAGGTTCGGTAAGAGAAAAAAAAGGCTAAGTAAATATTTATGAACTGGTTTCTCGGTTTATTGTAGATTGTGAAAAAGTACTATTGCTTTCCCACACTAATTTTGGTACGTACTAATATGTAGGGCTTATATTACGTGACCGAAGTTGTTAAGCAAAGTTAGGTACTCGCTGTGTCTGGTAGTTTGGTTTGGTTGGTTGCTTGGGGATATTGCATATCTACTGTGGGTTATTTAATGCCAAGTCATGTTTATACATCTATGATATATATGATTTGTAGTCACATATTGGGTGCCAGGGCTCATTTGTTTGCACACACTGAAATGGTTCCAAGTACTTGAACCTGAAAGTGGTTCCAAATTTTACAACCTAGCACTACGTAGTACTTCATCTTGGTGATCCTATTTTCTCTATACACAGGGAAGTGGTTGTAAGTATTGATCACGCATAAGCCTAAATCCTTGATAAGAGGCCGATTCTTTTCAGAAAGTTAAATATATATTTTAGAGTCTGCGTTGGTTGGGTGGTTGGTTTTGTTTTACGGTGTATCAACCCTTTTCGGGTCGTTTAGCACCATATTAAACTTCGAACAATTCTGTTCATGAGTCATTTTTTGTTTACACACAGTTAAAATTCAAAACAGTTCTATTTCAAAGACTTCAATTTTGCTTAAGTACACAGTTTTAATGTCAACAACAGTTCTCTTTCTGTTTCAAACAATTCACTATAGCATGTTTAATTCTAATTGACCCTTAGATAGTACCCGATCAGGTGCTACTGCTCCGGGCCAGAGTGGACCTGGGAACGATGGCAATGAAGGGCTACTCCACATTCCCCAAAGCTCCAGACTTACTGGAACATCACCATTAGATTGTTTTGTGTCATATCAAGGACACTGGTTGGGGGAATCTTAACCCTCTGCAGAGAAGCAGTCTGCGTATTCTACAGTCTCAGCTGACTGGGAAAGTGTTTGATAGTATCGTGGTAGTTGGTGTGGCGACATTTTATGAATTGCTTCCTTCCGTGTGAGATTTGGAAGCCGCACAGATGAACGTGCGATGTAATCTAGTTTGGAACTTATACTTCACGAGTACAAACCGATTTATAACCACCCAGATGAAACGAAAGACTTTTGTTGCGAGACAGATGAAGGTACACTTGTTCAAAGTGCAATAACCTAATAATGGGTAAAGAAATTTTGCTCTACTTGCAAGAACCTCGACGTCCAGAAAAGTTCAAACAAACCTAAAACTGTGGATTTCGAGGTCGTGCTCCAAGTCATAACGGGAAATCCGGCAAGTAACACTCGGAGAGTATCAGGCGAGCTTGGTGTCTTATGGCTGGTCACCTTCATAACCTCGGCAAAAATATCTGGAGCTGCCGAATTGTGTCTGACTCTATCAACATATCGTAAAAGTTTGCCTCATCTGAGTATGTCAGGAGGTAGAGTTAAATTAGCTTCAAAATCTACGTACTTATCTCTCTTTTCGCTTTCCTTCAGTTTTACCATGTGATCTGCAAGAACACCAAATTCTAATTTTCGGCAGGTTTCATTTTTTTGTTGACTATCACGAGATCTGGTCTTATTCTGGACGAGTTAACAAGTGAATTAAATATTTTTAGACTGTTTTGTAGATGTGTAAAATAATCTTAAACTAAATAATCTTAAACTAAATAATCATAACTATGATCTGTTTGGCTGTTTTTTTCCTATTTTTTCCTCATGTTACCATTACTTTCTACTAATTATAGTCTTTTTAAAAGTATTTTTGTTCCATCATCTAATTTTGTTGTTGTTGTTGTTGGGCTTCAAACAGTCTTTCTTTGCTTCTCATATTTCTTTCGACTTTCTTGTCGACGGAGCACAGAACATGTTGACTGTATCCCCTGTAGAAGAGATAGAGTCCGCTGTGATGTCTTGAGTATGACACAAACTGCAACTGATGGTGAGGCTCCAGCTGTAGTAATCTGGGAAATGCGGAACACCCTTTCATTACTATTAACCCTAGTTTTACTATGATCCCGAGAGATAGTACCCATTAGGGTCCCATGTAAGGGTCAAATAGAACTTTTTTAATTCGGTCATTCGAAAAAAAATAACAAGGTACACAAAAACAACTAGAAAAAACAAAACGCAACAACAACAAAAACAAAAAAATGAAGAAAAAGAAAAAAAAAACAAAACAAGCCACTAGTTCCCTACATTCAAAAAGTTTTGTTTGTTTATTCTTTTCTTCAATTCTTATTTCTTTTCATTCTCTGACCCACAGCAAGTGAAGGAAGAAAGAATTATCTGATCATTTTACAAATTGTCAACATAAATAATACAAAAACTAACGCAATAACAGAAAGAACAACAGAAAAAAAAGCCAGTAGCAGTGGGGGAGACCATAAGAAAAAAAAAACAACTTTGAAGCAGACAACGTAAATATGTCTCCCGTTGAACATCAGCCAGTAAATTTGGCACCCATTTTAAAGCTGTCCACACAGCCATTATAATGACAAACAGTTTGGTAAATTATTAGTTCTTCTTTCGCCTCTTCTTTCAGTCACATCTCTTCCTCTTTCTTTGATCATTTCTTTCTTTTAGTTTTCTTCTTTTTTTTTTCACTTTCCTTTTCCTTGATTTATTGATTTCTTGATTTCTTTCTTTCTTTCTTTTCTCTTTCTTTCTTTCTTTCTTTCTTTCTTTTCGTCTAGTCTCTCTTTTTTTCTTATTTGTCATTCTCTCAGTATTTTCTCTTCTTTCAGTTATATTTTTCTTCTCCTTCATTTCTTTCTTTACTGTTCTTTACCCCGGTCTCTTTCTTTCTTTCGTAACATATCCAATATTAATGTTTATTTTATTTTATATGATTTTATTTGTAAATTCAATATTCTTTCTTTTTCCTTTTTTTTTTTCATCCAGTCTTTTTTTTTTCTTTTCGATTTTTTTAACCGTCCATTTCCTTTTTTAATGTTTTCTTCTTAATTTCTTTCCCCGGATCTCTTTCTTTCTTTCTTTCTTTCTTTCTTTCTTTCTTTCTTTCTAATAATTGTATTTCCAATGTTAATGTTCTTCCTTTCATATATTTTTATTCCAATTTCAATATTCTTTCTTTCTTTCTTTCTTTCTTTCTTTCTTTCTTTCTTTCTTTCTTTCTTTTTTTCTTTCACCTTTTACTTATATTTCTACAAATTTCCTTTTTGCTATCTCTTCCAAATTTATCTTTCAATTTACTTAGTCTTTCCTTTTTCCTTTTTCTACTTGATATTAATGTTTCTTTCTCTCTCTTCTTTTCCTTCCTCCTTGTTTTGGCTTTTCTATTACGAAGAAAAATGATCACTTTCGTGCAAACGGTATTTTCGCGTCATAACTCACGCTATATTTGCTCCTCCAATTACGCCCCGATGTATTGTTGTGATACATTGCCTAAATCTGAGCGTATGGAGCAGAGAGAACATTAATAAAAAGAAAGAGTAATTGAATTAGAAAGGAGAGAAACAAATGCCGGAAGTCGTTTTAAAGACCCACGACCATATTTCTAAGGACACTGATCACGTTCAGAATGAATTTAGTGTCTAATGCATAGCCATATTCATCAACATTAACCGTTACTATTATTATTTATGACTGCTGGAAAATTTCCCCCTCCTTCATCATTTCTTTCTCGGCTATATCAAGACTCAAAAGGGAGAAAGAGATATAGAATAATAGAGTAACATATACTTATATCACACACACACACACACACACACCCACACAGATAGATAGATTATTGGCCGGTTTCAAACTTAACAGGACTGGGTATGCTATATGAGCTATCTTCGAAAGAGGGATAAATGGGTTGGGTTATCATCTAATGTGATATCGTTTGAATATACAGCTGTAACCGTAGCTATCTGCAACCATGATTTTTTTTTTCACACGCATTTGTTAACACTTCTTTTTTTCAGGTCGATCAACTATGCGCACTGAACAACAAATGAAAAACACTGAGCAACAGATAAACCAGACATATTTGGTAAAGTTGGTGAAAAATCCGTCACAAGTACTTGAAATACTTCAGTAAGTGTATGGTGAAGAAACCATGTGTTTTGCACGTAATTTTGAGTGGCACAAGAAGTTCAAAGAGGCCACGAAAAGATGAAAGATGATCCCAGAAGCAGGAAGCCTTCAGCAAGCAGGATAGAGGTCAACGTCCAGCAGGTAAGACAAGTGGTGCGTGACTATCGTCAGGTGACTATTCGAATGAATACAATTCAGCTAGACATAAAAAATGACAATGTTTGGAAGATTGTCACCTATGATTTGGGCATGTGGAATTTGGCGCAAAATTGTTACCAAGGCTGCCGAATGATGACAAATGATGTGCTGCATACAGGTGTTTCAGAACATCTTCGAATGACATCGAAGTTAATCCCACTTGCTTCGTAAAGTCATTTCTGGTTATGAAACATGGAATTTTGAGTATAACCAGGAAACGAAGCACCAATGCAGTCAGTGGATGTCTTCGTTGTCCCTGAGGCCGAAGAAAGCAAGACAGTCAAAGTTAAAAGTCAAACCCCAGTTGACGATGTTCTTCGATGTGAGGGGCATCGTCCACAGCAAATTCTTACTAGAGAACCAGAAGATCAAACCACGTATACTCTGCTCAATGTGCAAGGATAGACAAAAGTTGTGGTAGGACAAATCGTGGTTGCTTCCCCACGACAATGCGCCTGCTAACAATGCCCTGCGCATCCGGTAGTTCCTGGCTGTAAGAAACATCGGCTTGCTTGAACAACGTCAGTAGACACTTGTTTTTGCTCGGAGTGACTATTTTTTCTTTTCTCCAAGGTTAGGGGGATCATGAAAATGGATCTGTTTCGAAGCTGTGGAGGCTATCAAGTGAGCTGTAACGAAGTCTTAGAGGCATCCCAGAAGAATTCTTCCTGTTGTGCATAGAAGCGTAGCAATGAAAGATAGGTAAATACATTAGACTTGAAGGATATTACTTTTCAGTTAAAACTATGTAGCTAGTGGTTTGGAATTGAAATAAGTTGCTTGACACCTCGTTCTTGCACAAACACACACTCATGAACGCGCGCATGCACACACTCACACACACACACACACACGCATACAAACAAATACATATACATATATATATATATATATATATATATATAAAGAGAAAACAATGTCGGAGACAAAGCATATATATCTGAGTTTGGATAATGTAGGTAGAAAACGACATTCGGTGACACTGGATTTCTGGCCTATGAACTCTTGCGAAGGAATTTCCGGTTTCCACTCATGTAATGCAAAACTCTTCAAATGAATTGAGCACTTGATAGCCATTAAGTGTATATATGTAAACAAAGCAAAAGTGATACATACACATTAAAATCCCTTTGCTTACTCTGAGATTGCAGGTGGTTGTGTGGTGGAATATCCGACTGGCTTTAAGTTAGCCGTGTTGCGATCCCAGCATCAGATATCTTGCGTATCTAGCCGAAATGATTAGTTGCAATACAACGAAATAATAATGTCCGTGGATATATATATATATATATATATATATATATATATTCACCTGTGTGTATATTTTAGAACACCTCTGCACGAGCAAGATGACACACAGGATTAACTTTTAAGTGAATTTTAATACGTTTAAATTAATAATTTTTACGTCTCCTAGATCGGTTACCAAACTTATGTTAAATAACCCTATCTGCCCTATTTCCCCATAATATCCATACTTTTCCCAAGTGTATTAGTGTTAAAAAGCATTTTTCCAAGCATGTTAGAATTAAATGCCTTTTCATCAGTTCCCAAATGTAATAATGCCTTTTCCAAGTGTATTAGAATGTTTTTTCCAAAGTATATTAGTGTTAAATGCCTTTTCCAAAGTGTATTAAATATCTTTTCTTAAGTATATTAGTGTTAAATACATTTCCCCAAGTGTACTTTTCAGAGTCTATTAATGTTAAATACATTTTTCGAAGTGTATTAGTGTTAATGCTTTTTTTCCGAGTGTATTAGAATGCTTTTCCCAATTATATTACAGTTAAATATATTTTCTCAAGTATATTAGTGTCAGTATTTAACACTAATACACTTGAGAAAGTATGTTATGTTTTGACCTTCGACCCGGCCAAAAAAATGCTATTCCAAGGTAATGCACCGGAAGGAAGTGACACATTCCAATGGCCAGTAATCGAAAGAGATCGCGTGGGCGGATTAAGGCTTATAATATGGGACAGGGTGAAGGTCCCACTGTGCCAATACAGACTGATGCACCGGAAGAGAGTGACCTCTGAACTGCATGACAGTTATTTCCGCTTGATGACGATTAAATATTCGATTTCAAAGATCCAGTGGGCGATCATGTGGGCGTTGAATTATTATTTAACTCAGTTGAGTTCGAGTCCAAGAAGTAGTTGCCAGTAGAGTTCCAGACTGTTAGAGACCAGATGTTGTAGGGAAAGCAACACCCGACCGAGGGGGCCCGCGGGAACCCCGATGGAGTGGACCCCAGCATCAGGAGAACAAGAAAGACACAACGTGACGGTCATAAAAGTGAGGTCAAGATATTACAGTTATGTTCGGTCTCCAGCTCCCTCTCACATGCAACCCTTGAACAACCCTTTTCGAACCCTTACAAATAAAGTGAGAGGTAAAATATTGTTAAAGAAGTCTTCCTGCGTCTTCCTTCATGCGTCGTTTCTTCCTGTGTTTATATCCTTCCTGCGTCTGTCTTTGTTACTGCATCTGTTATCATTGCGTCGGTATGTATCCAGCATATATATGTATATATCCGCATGAATCAGCAAATGAGAATATAACATATATTGATTTGGTGCCGTGACCAGGATATGGAACCAGAGTATGGTCCTTTTAGGGTTTTGAAATTTCTTCATGGAATTATGGAGTGCCCGTTGTGTTGGGAGAATAAAAGATGCATCCGTATTGTACCTTGGTGCACACATGTCAAGATGACCAACCACGCGAATATAGTTAGACAAATTTAGATAATAATTAGCCGGGCAAGTGTTGCATAGAGAGAAGGTCGCCCTCTAAAAAAGATTTTTTTTGCTGTGGTTCAAGTGATTCTTTTTGTGTTTTCAGCCATTTATTGTCCTTGTAAACTATTCTGTAAAATATGTGTGAGGGTGGTGGAGACGAACGTGAAAAAAATTCCACATGTGGAATTTTGAAAAATAATTAACGGATGATTGTTAGGTTTTGACCTTCGACCCGGCCAAAAAAATGTTATTCCAAGGTGATGCACCGAAAGGAAGTGACACATTCCAATGGCCAGTAATCGAAAGAGATCGCGTGGGCGGATTAAGGCTTATAATATGGGACAGGGTGAAGGTCCCACTGTGCCAATACAGACTGATGCACCGGAAGAGAGTGACCTCTGAACTGCATGACAGTTATTTCCGCTTGATGACGATTAAACATTCGATTTCAAAGATCCAGTGGGCGATCGTGTGGGCGTTGAATTATTATTTAACTCAGTTGAGTTCGAGTCCAAGAAGTAGTTGCCAGAAGGGTTCCAGACAGCTAGAGACCAGATGTGGTAAGGAAAGCCACACCCGACCGAGGGGGCCATCGGGAAACCCGATGGAGTGGACCCCAGCATCAGGAGAACAAGAAAGACACAACGTGACGGTCATAACAGTGGGGTCAAGATATAACAGTTATGTTCGGTGTCCAGCTCCCTCTCACATGCAACCCTTGAACAACCCTTTCGAACCCTTACAAAGAAAGTGAGAGGTAAAATATTGTTAAAGAAGTCTTCCTGCGTCTTCCTTCATGCGTCGTTTCTTCCTGTGTTTATATCCTTCCTGCGTCTGTCTTTGTCACTGCATCTGTTATCATTGCGTCGGTATGTATCCAGCATAAATATGTATATTTCCGCATGAATCAGCAAATGAGAATATAACAAGTGTATTTAACTGTAGTATACTTGGGGAATACTTGGGAAATACCTTTTCCCAAATTCTATAAGTGCTGTGTTAAATGCAAATGGCCTTGTCCAGAAATTTGAACTTTAGTCACTGTCTTTATTCCCTTCAACTAGAACCATTATTCTCAGAGGACGTTATCTATCTATCTATCTATCTATCTATGTGTGTAGGTCTGGATATGTGTATTTACCAAACCCTCCAACATGAGCAGAATTTAGCACAAGGTCATTTATGATAAAGACACGCTAAATAATGTTTCATGAAATATCTATCTTTTCCAAACCAACACCAATAATGTTCTATTTCTTGATTAGATATTATTAAGGGTTATTTGCCAAATTTCTTACAATTGAAAAATTGGAAGGAAACATATGATTATAACAACTTTGTAAACAAAAAAATTATAGCAGGAGTATTAAATTTGAGTCTGTAACATTTTTCATTACAGTTTTAATACTATACAGTTTGGTCATACAAAAAAAAATAGTGTCGATTGTGGCTACATATTTTTTGCAAGAAATTATTATAAACACTAAATTTGCAATTTTTCGTATGAATTTTTTTAGAAAATACCGAATTTTATGTATTGTTGCAATGTAATTTTTTCACTTAAAAGAATTTGATTTAGAGATCATTGGCTCAGGGTAAAATAACATTTTATTAAGAAATATTAAGGTTGTACACATTTTGAGGTTATATATATATATATATATATGTGTGTGTGTGTGTGTGTGTGTGTGTGTGTGTGTGTGTGTGTGTGTGTATGTGTGTGTGTCGATGGGTGGTTGGTTGGTTGTGTGCCTGAGTGAGAGAGAGAGAGAGAGAGAGTGTGTGTGTGTGTGTGCGTCTCTGTTTGCTTTGTGTCTGAGTCTCGGTGTGTCTCTGAGCGTCTCTGTTTTTCAATAATACTTCTAATCTTAATTCTCCTAAATTACAGTTAAAACAAAATTATTTTTTCTATTTAGCAAATACGTTCCTCTTTAAAATGAATTTTGGATATTAATTACGTTACATTAAACTGTTACAATCTGTCAAAGGAAAGCAGAAGATACACTGCACAAACAATTATGGACGCTGACTACAACGATGACATAGCTCTTCTAGCAAATCCACCTGGCCAAGCCGAATCCCTGTTACAAAGTCTGGAACGAGTAGCAGGTGGCAAAGACAAGACAGAATAAATGTGCTTTAATCAAAGAGGCGACATCTCCACTCTAACAGGTAGGTCCCCGGAAACTAGTGGACAACTTCACCTAACGCGGAAGCAGCGTCTCATCAACCGAGACAGACATCAATACCTGACCAGGAAAAGCACGGACAGCTACCGATAGACTATCGCTAATATGGAAATCAGGTTTGACCGAAAAATAAAACGCAGTTTTTTTTCCAAGCAGCGGTCGTATCAGGTCGTCGTAGCTCGTGATAGTGTTCTTTAAATGGTTCAAACAGAACTAAAATGCATACTTTTTCTAAACTGAATTTCTTGAAATAGAACTGTTTTGATGTTTAAACTGCATACTTATACTAAACTGAATTGTTTGAAATAGAACAGTTTTGTCATTTAACTGTGTGTAAACAAAAACTATAACTTTGCTAAACTGAATTGTTTGAATTAAAACAGTTTCTAAACTCAATATTGCTATATGGACGGACCACATGGACGCTAACAAAACGACGGAGAAAAAACTTGTCGACAATTTCACAAGAATGCTGCGAGCTATGTGGAACAAGTCCAGGAGGCAACACCCTACAAAGCAACTGCTGTACGGCCACCTAACACCCATCATGAAAACTATCCAAGTTAGACGAACCAGACATGCGGGACACTGCTGGAAAATTAGGGACGATCTTATAAGTCGGCTGGGGCTGTAGAAAACACGAACTGCACCTCTTCAGAGGGATAAGACTCCCGACCATCGAGTGTCCTGGATATGACACTAAACAATCTGATGGTGAGGTTCCAGTAATGCTCGAGCTTTGAGGAAGGCAGAGTATTCCTTCATTGCCATTGCTACCAGGTTCACTCTGGCCCCGAGGGGTAGCACCAGATAGGTTCCTGTATATGGTTCAAATAGAAGTAAAATGCATACTTCTTCTAAACTGAATTTCTTGAAATAGAACTGTTTTGATGTTTAAATTGCATACTTATGCTAAACTGAATTGTTTGAAATAGAACAGTTTTGTCATTTAACTGTGTGTAAACAAAAACTATACTTTTGCTAAACTGAATTGTTTGAATTAAAACTGTTTCTAAACTGAATAGCTTGTAATAGAAATGTTTTTGACAATTAAACTATTTACTCATGCTAAACTGAAAAGTTTGAAATAGAACTGATTATTTGTATAAAAATGGATTTGTCATTAAATAAACTTCAAAGTTTGATATGCCATAAAAACCCAACCAACCAACCAACCAACTATATGTGTATTTTTGCACTGGCACAGAGAGAGAGAGAGAGAGAGAGAGAGAGAAAGAGAAAGAGATGGAAGAGGTATGCACATAAAGATTTGAGTTTTCCATGAAATCAGAACCAGATATGTATTTGCGTGCCTGGGTGTTTACCAAAAATGATGGAGGTTGAGAACGGAAAGTTTTTCGCATAAATCAGAGGTTATGGTTCGACAAGTGTAATTTTTTACAGAAATTGGCTCTGCTACTTCCTGACACGAAATAACTGGACAACTCGACCCATAAAATGTTTTATTTTAGAAAAGCAACGAAAGAGATATCAAAGGTGCAATATTAAAATACTGTACATATGAATGAAATATTTTCCATATATATATATATATATATATATATATATATGTGTGTGTGTGTGTGTGTGTGTGTGTGTGTGTTTGTCTTTCAGTCTGTGCGTAATACGAGCAAAGACTTGAATTCATCACATCTGTGTGAAAACTGAACGTAGTTGCGAGGTCCTACATGGAACTATGGAGGATAGGGACGAATGATGAGAGATAATCATGGAATTCCATAGTATTAGCATGACCTGATGATGTCGATGATATATATATATATATATATATATATATATATATATATATATATATATATATGTGTGTGTGTGTGTGTGTGTGTGTGTTGGTGTGTGTGAGTATGTGTCTGCGCATGTGCTTTATTTTTGAGCGATGTAAGTGCGTATTAACCATATTAAGCTTTATTTTAAAATCTTTGTCCGACGATTGCTGAATGTATGAAACCCAAGGTCACAAACTGTACCACATATATATATATATATATATATATATATATATATATATATATATATATATAACGTTCTAATCCTGATAAAATGCAAAAGTTCCAATGCCTACCTTTGAAGCTGAAAGATAATTACCATTTCGATGATGGGATATATAAAGTCTTTCTGCATGTCAAACTGTTGGAATAAATTTACCTTTCATCTAACTATGCAAAAATATTGGTTGATATATTCCTTTGTTCTCTCAGTAAAACATGTTGCAATCCTTCCGAATATATGAGCATATACGAGTTAAATGAATGAATTTGATAAATATTATTGATCTACACACATCTAATAATCTATACATATATATATACTAACTTACACACACACACATACATACACTTATATATATATATATATATATATATATATATTACAATTAATAATTGGATAGATAGAATGTGGGAACAGTTTCCCTGTTTTGCTTCTTTAATTTCTTGTAAATCTGGCTTTCACCAGATTGTTTTTAATGTTCAAAAACCTGAGCTCGAAAAATATTTCTACTAATCTATCAGTTTTTTCTTTTTTTTTTTATCTGCCTATCTTTCTAACTGCTCTCTCTCTCTCTCTCTCTCTCTCTCTCTCTCTCTCACAAGATTAATACATACATACGTATGTGTGTGTATGTGTATGTGTGTGAGTGTGTATTATTTTCTCAGTGTGTGTGTATGTGTGTGCGTGCGTGTTTGCTTAAAAGGATCAAACAAAGAAGTCTGTAAAACTTAAGACAAGATTTTTTCTTCGCTACGACTATGATGCTCATCATCCTCCTCATGTCGTGCCGCTAGCACGGATATCCCTGACCCTCTCTCGCCACTTCTCCCTACCGTTCATCGCCTCTGGCAGGTATTCAGGACCACATCCCTTATCCTCACATAGCTGCAGTATTTATGTTCGAGCTTGCTGTCCCGCTTTTGCTCGGCCATATGTGGGGGTCCATAGGAGTACATCACTTTTGAGCTCGTCCCTGCTTCTCCAGCAGTGTCCTGCATGTCTGGTTCGTCTAACTTGGATAGTTTTCGTGATGGGAGGCAGGTGGCCGTATAGTTGGTGCCTTGTGGAGCGTTGCCGCCAGGACTTGTTCAATATTGCTCGCAACATTCAGTGTAATTGCCGTCCAGCTTCTTCTGCAGCCGTTTAGTTAGCGTCCAATTAGTGCATCCATACAGCAGTATCGATACGACCACTGCCTGGAAGAAACCACGCTTCATTTTATCGGTCAGGTCTGATTTCCATATGATCGATAGCCTATCGATAGCTGTACATGCCTTCGTTAGCCGTGTGTCGATGTCTTTTTTGGTTTATGAGACACTGCTTCCTAGGTAGGTTAATTTGTCTACCAGTTTCAGAGAGGTTCCGTCTAGTGTGGAAATGTCATCTGTTTGATTATAGCACATATATTCAGTTTTGTGGGCATTGACATGGAGGCGAATGCCTGCGACGGCTCGTTCCAAACTATGCATTTGGTTTTTTCGCTTGGTTGGGTGTATTCGCCAGTAACGCTATGTCATCGGCGTAGTCGGCGTCGGTAAATGTTTTTGGTACCTTCTGCTTCTTTTCTTTGTCAGCTTAAAGCCGTTTTTTCTGATTTTATCAATCGATATTCTAAGCACATAGTCTAGCCAGATGATAAAGAGGTATGGGGCTAGCGTGTCCCCTTGTAGTACTCCTACTACAATCTCGAAGTATTCTGTGTCTCCATCCGGTGATCGTACTTTAACTTTGGTGTTTCTGTAGAGAATCGTTATTGCTACTACGGTTTCTTTTGGTAGGCCGTATGCTAGTAGGATTTGTTCCATCTTCTCTCTGTGAAAGGAATCGACGGCTTTGATTAGTAAAGTCGACAAAGAGTAATGTCGCCTGTAGGGTTTTTGCCTGTACGCCTTCAAGTATTCTACGGTTGGTCAATATTTGTGAGGTCGTGGATCTATTTCTTCGGAAGCCATTTTGGTTTTTTTCTTAGGATGTTGTCGATTTTGGGTTCTATGCAGTTTCGTAGTAGGGCATTGTAGATTTTGGCTGCTATGGATGTAAGTGTTATACCTCGGTAGTTCTTAGCTAATCCGAAGTCATACTTTTTAGGGTAGGGAAGGATGCATCCTTTCATCCATCAGTCTATCGTATTTTGATTATAGACTGCGTTGCAGTGTCGGAGCAGTATGTCGTCGAATTGTCTGGTCTTTCATGCTTCTGGGGAATCTCGTCACGCCCTTCAGATTTCCTATTTTTAATTTTCTAAGAACCGAGTCGAGTTCTTCTTGAGTGAACGGTCCTATTTTAATGTCCCAAAGTCTCCTAATTGAGTGAATTTAGATACTGTCAAAATGTTTCGAGCTTTCTTTTAAAGGCTGTGACCACAACTATTTTCATGAATGGTATTTTGGCTAGGTTTGGTTTCGTTTTTTTGTTTGTTTGTTTAATGGCATATCAACCTTTGTACGTTATTCAACCCTACAGCCCCACTTCTAAAAGAACAAAAGTGGTACTATTTAACCTATAGCTGGGAGGATAAAGGGTTCATAATTTTTCCAAAGATATTGTCCGAAAGGGAACGTAACAGCACGACTTGTTTTCGATCTTGCTTACTACGAGTTCGCAATCTAGCGCTTTAACCACTACATCACAACAACACCCCAGTTTTATGTTCTTTCGGAGGCCCACAAAAACTCGTTTATAATAAACACATGTATGACTCGAGAAAATGAACATTAATAGTGTGGCAAAACCGCATGCGCTCGGAACCTTCAATTTTTTAAACGATTTCGACGTTTATTCAACACAGAATCACGTTCCATAGAATGTACAAAAGAAAATCTTTAAAAAATGTCCTACATACTTCCTTTTCACTTCTTATTAATCAAATGTCAAATGTGGATTACCCCATTATAATCCATATTTTTCATTTTCCGATTTATTCTGAAATCATTATAAGGAAAAAACATAAAAAATGAATACGAAACACACTGAAACATCCATTTAACTTTCATTAACATAAATATAAATTTTATTAATGCAAAGTATACATCAACTTAAACAAAATGTAAGTATCTAATGAGATTTTCATATCTATTGCAGTTGTCCTCAGATGTGATCATTAGATTATAATGAGTTAACGTAAAACTTCCTTTTTCTTTCTTTCTTTTCTTTCTTTCTCTTTCTCTCAACAAATACATATACAGATAGATAGATAGATAGATAGATAGATAGAGAGGGACAGACAGCCAGAAACAGATTGTGTGAAAGAGACATTATGAGAACGAATGAGAGTTTGAATTGGTTTAGTGTTGATGGGTTGAGTTTAATGGCATATCAAACATTGTAGATTATTTAATGCCAAATCCTCTTAATATGTATATAACCATATGATTCGTAAACATATTTTGCTAATAATGAGCCTAAACCCTTTTTACAGACAGTTAAATGATTTTAAGTATTGCTATCAAATACGAATAATTCTATCAACAATTAATCATTTGTTCGTCCTCGGATGGTTTTCAATATTGTTATGTAGCAGAAACAATTTAACGTCAGTCATTTATTTGCACAAATTTAAATGGATATATCTGATTTGTAAGTGAATAATTAGTAGGTATTTTCATTTTTAAGTGAGTTAGAACTAATTTGTTTGCACTCTATTAGTGCTATTGTTTCAATACAATTAAACGTTTCCAATCAATTCTATTCAATATCAATCATTTGTTTGCAGATAGTGAAATGGTTACAAGTATTGTGATTTAATACTAATAATTCTATTCAATGGTGTTTATACATTTACACTGTTTAATGGTTTCAAGTATTGCTATGTATCACAAACAATTCAACTTTCAATCGTTTGTTTACACTTGGTTAAATGGTCAAACAGTTATTTTTCTAACAATTGAGTTTAATGCAAGTCATTTGTTTGTACACAGTTTAAATGTTAAATAGAAGTATTTGACCAATAGATTGGACCTTATCAGGTGCTACAACTCCGGGTTAGAGTGGACCGGGGAGTAATGACAATGAAAGGGTTCTCCACATTCTCCAAATTACCATCAGATTGTTTAATGACATATCTAGCATACTCGTTGATGGGAGGGGCCTTACCCCTCCGCAGAGATGTCGGTGGGCACCTCTGGTGGTGTAATGGTTAGCAAGCTAGACTAGCAAACCTCCACGAGTGAGTTCGAGTCTTATTGGGTGCCCCATTCCTATGGCCTTGTGCCCCATGTAAGAAAAAAAAGAGAGAGAGAGAGAGAGAGAGAGAGAGAGTGAAGAGTTGAAACACTTTTATATTTGTATGTTTACACAGGTGTATTTCTTCTTTTGACAGCTTGGCTGGGTCGGAGGTCAATATGAAACCAGTTGAATTAATCATTTCTTTGAAAGCGTCCACAGTTGACTTGCTGCGAATTGTTTTATTTTTATTTTTTTTGGTTTCAAAAGTTAAAACCGTTGTTAAAATAAATTTTTAGACTGTGGATGAGATTAAAAATAACACTTTGTAGTTGCTGATGGTGACCCCAAAAGTATTTTGAGCGTGAATAACTTGCTAATCAATATAAACTTTGACTTAAAACAAAATTCATGGCACATTAAATAAGAACTTAATCAAAATTATAAACTGAATGATGTGAAGGTAATAAAGAAACCACTATTACCATAATCATAAGGGTATATAGCACGCACATTTTGCCAGATTTTTATGCCAAAATGTTACAGGTGCGTATCCTAACTTTGGGAAAGCTATGAACCTACTAATCCCCTCCCCCAGCTATAGATTGAATTGTAAGACTACATTTTTTCTAGAAGGATCTCTTTGGTATTAAATAACCCGTGAAGTTTGAGATGCCACTAAACAACGAAACCAATGTCTTTGTTTTAAAATAGCGAATATTTACTTATGAATCAAATCACGCATAAAACAGATCCTTGAATACATCTTTCTGCATATATTATTTAATATTTGTTTGTTATTGAAAGATCTTGTAGTGTTATCTATGCGAGATTCAACTGAATTAAACAGTTTTTGATATTAGAAATTTGATAATAAATAATAATTTAGTTTGAAACATAAATACTGAGCGGAAAATTTTGAATCCAAATAGGTATTGAAACTATATTTTCATCTAATATTCTGCGCTAAGATAGAAAACCAACTAAGTTTGGTGATCTCAAAATGTTCGATGAATATGCCCAAAAGAGAAGCTTTGGATTAAATGCATTGTCGAGTGTTATATGAAGGCTTGGTATAACAGCTTGATGAATGCAACTGTTGTTAGGCGCAAGTCAGGGGGTCACACCAGCAGAGAGCCGGGAAAGACAACTGGAGGCTCTGATTGACGAAATGAGGGTCATGAGGTTATACCGGATAATGGGAAGTGAGCACCCACTAACATTATGCCTCATCTCAAATTCATCACCTGCTGAAGGTCTTGATGGTAGCACAGTTGTTGCTTTTGTATCAGCATACAATATCCACTCGAAGAAAATAAATATTTGCAATGACCAAGCCAATTAAGATTGATTAATTAATTGATTTCAACGGCATGTCAAACCGATTACATTTTTTTTTTTTTTTGCTTGGAAGTAAGGGAATTGTGTTCATTCTCCGTTCAGATTTATATTTTTTGTAAGTAAAGTTGGTGACCTTCGTTGAGGGCGACCCAAAAGTTACCTTATATTGCTGAGTATGAACCCAGGTTTCTTGGACCATTGGCGAACACTCTCCTCATTAGGCCTTCTTAAGAGAGCGTTATTTTTTTTTTTGCATAAGTTCCTATCGAATAAAAATTACTTTTACACAAATCTATTTTCCAAATAAATGTAAACCTAACAGTAACTACATCTCCCGCTTAGAGTTGGCCTGGGAGTAATTACAATAAAGGGTTACTCTACCCGCCCTAGATCTCGAGAACTGGTGTCTGCTAACAGATGCAGTTTAGTGTCATATAAAGGAAATCCTCTTTTGTGTGGTGAGGAGATTTCCTCGTTGCAAAGGATACAATCGGTGTATTTTAAGTCCATTGAGAGGACAAACAAATTAAGAAAAACTAATAGATTTAAAATTGAGCAGAAAGACTGAGATAGAAAAGAATAGTTGGATGAATCAGCAGATTTAAAAAGGTACAGAAATATATTTACACCTATTGGATAATGCAGCTTTTACTCTTAAATAAATCCTCTAACAGAGGAAAACAAAGATTGCATCGAGTCAATTTACCAAGAATACGTTTCTTCCTCTAGAAAATTGGCAAAGAAGTGGTAGTTGGTTGGTTGATTGGGTTTTATGGCATATCAACCTTTGTAGGTTATTTAACGCCAAATCCATTTTTATCCAAATAGTCAGTTCTATTTCGAACAATTCAGTTTACCATTAGTACATAGTTTAATTGTCAAAACATTTATATTTCAAATTATTTAGTTTATTCAAACAGTTCTAATTCAGCTAATTCAGTTTACTATAAAAGTTAAATGTCAAAACAGTTCTATATATAACAACTCAGTTCAGTGTAAGAACAGTTTCAATGTCAAAAACAGTTCAATTTAAATAAGTTAGTTTAGCGTAAGCACGCACTTTAAATGTAGTAAATACAGTGTAATTGTTAAAAAACTTTTCAATTTCAAGCAATTTAGTTTAGTCAAACAATTATGATTCAATCAATTCAGTTTAGTGTAAGTATGCAGTTAGTTCTATTTAACCCATAGATAGGGCCATATCAGGTGCTACCATTCCGGGTCAGAGTAGACCTGGGAGCAATATCAATGAAGAGGTGCTCTGCATTCCCCAAAGCTCCAGTATCACTAGAATTTCACCATCAGACTGTTTAGTGTCATATCCTCATTGTGGGGGGTCTTACCCCTCTGCAGAGGTTCAGTCTGTGTATTCTACAGCCCCAGCCGACTGGGCAAGCAAAGACGTGGTAGAACTGATACAATAACGTCTAACTTGTACACCTACTATCACCACGATGCGACTTTCTGTTGTTGTTTTTGCTTCTTTTCTTTGTCGGAAGTACAAAATTCGAGTAGTACACTTTATTCTTATTTCCCAGCGAAGAAATCTTTGCAATTAACCTCAGGATTTATGAGGAGGAAACGAAGCGGAACGCTATCAAGACCGGTAAATGGCCACGACTAGTGGCCTTTCTTCGATGGCAGATTAACAAAACAAATTTTATCGTGTATGTATCTATCCCTGTCGACTTCCTCTCTGCGCCACGCTGTTTTATTGCACATTACGAAGACGAAAAACAAACACGGGGACAGAATTTCCGACAGCGTTATTAATACGCGAACAGCATTTCAAGGATTAATGGCAGTTTATGTAAAAAACACTGATAACCCATTACTCGGCGTGAGTAGCCATTACTTGGCGTAGGTAGGCGTCTCGAAGCGCCCATCGACAACACCTTGAGAGCTGATAGAATTACACAAAAAGAAAGTATAAACATAATCGGACTAGAAATCTCATACCAGAACATGATCCCTGATCGGTCCAGGGTATACAAATAGAATTCAGATAATTATAACGAGAGTCTTATCATTTGAGTGTCCGTTTTATACAAACCATAATACAACGGGTAGACTTTTAATAAATTAAATAATATGTCAGCATATTCATTTGCATGGATAAGCTCATATGTTAGGACCAAGTTAATTTTGGCAATGATAAAAATAAGTACTCTGGGTAGCAAGGAATAATCTTCTGGATTTTTAATTAAAAAAATGATCAGCATTAAACCCGCAAGTTAACTTCACCTTCGAAAATCAAACAAGGAACTGGTGGTCAGAAATTAAATGAATTATTACTGACAAAATTAAGCCAGGAGATAGATAGATAGATAGAACTGGACGTATTGTCAGTGGCCGGGAATCAATTTACTGACAAATCTAAGCAAGATTGATTGATAGATAGATATGAACAGATTGATTAAGAAATTGAGTCAAGCATTAATGAGAAAATTAGTATTTCATAGTTGCACACACACACACACACACACACATATATATATATATATATATATATATATATATATATATATATATATATATATATATGAACAGGTTATGCTGGCTTGATAGATGGACAGAGAGGAATTTGCTGATAGCTAGCTAGATATATAGATATTATTTTAGCACATTGCTATAAATAATTTTTTTAGTGTAGCACTACAAATCAATGTCACTTTTGAACATTGTTTAATCCTGTTGAAAATATTTACACCTCATTAGAAAAATGCTTTTCATAATTTTCCCTTATAGTTTGTCAATGATTATTTTACTATAAAAAGGCTTTGTACGTGACGTTTCTTTAGAAATCAATTAGAAGTAATTAGTATAATGAAATGCACTGAAATGTGTGAGTGTATATATATATATATAGTCATATCATACCTTGAGCACGGATTTCTATCTCTCTCCATTCATCTCTATCGTATATCGCATTCGGCAGGTCCTCCAGACTACAGCCTGTATCAGTACAGAGCTGTTGTAGATAGGTTGTAGCCGGACGTCAAACTCCTGTTCGTCCGTATAAAGGAGTCCACAGGAGAACGTCGCTTACTTATCCAGCAATGTCCTGCATGTCCTGTTCGTCTGATTTTAATGGTTTTAGGAATAGGAGGTAGATGACCGTACAGCTTCTGTTTTGTGAGATGTTGCTTCCAGGATTTGTTCAGTATGGCTCGTTGCATTCTTGTGCAATTGTTGTCAAGCTCTTTGATCATGTTCTTAATCAGCTCCAATGTTGTACATACATATAGTAGAATGGACAAGACTGCTACTTAGAAAAAAATACGTTTTATTTTATCGGGTAGATCTAACTTCCATATGACCGATAGTCAATCGATAGTAGAGTATGCCTTTGCTAGTCGCGTATTGATGTCATTTTTAGAAGATGTGATGCTGCTTCGGCGGTCAGTGAATTTTTCCACTAATTTCAAGGACCTACTTGTTAGGGTGGAGATCTCTTGTTTGGTTTTGATTAAAGTACACGTACTCTGTTTTGTCTGCAGTCTCCTTCCAGCTATGCAGCAGGGATTCGGCTAGGGCAGTTGTATTTGTCAGAAGTGCAATGTCATCTGTGCAGTCCATGTCCGTTATATTTTTTTGCGAGGTATCGTTTGCTTTTAGTCTTTTTCAGCGTAAAGCCATTTTTTTTCATTAAACCTATCAACATTAGAAGCACGTAGTCTAGGCAGATTATGAACACGTATGGTGCTAAAGTATTACTTTGCAGAACACCTGTGACAATGTTAAAGAAGTCTGTCTCTCTATTCGGTGAGCGAATTTTTACTTTTGTGTTTTGTACAGTGTATCCTTATGGCTGCAACGGTTTCTTTAGGGAGACCATAGGCTAGAGGTATTTGCTCCATCTTCCCTCTGTGTATGGAGTCAAATGCCTTGGAGAAATCTATAAATAAGAGTATCGCCTCAAGGATTTTTTTACACTATTCCCTTCTAGAATTCATGAGATTGGCAGAATTTGTGATATTAGGGATCGATTTCTCTGAAAGCTATTTTGATTCTTCCGAAGAATTTTCTCAAAAGCGGGTTCTATGCGGTTGAGCAGCGAACATAGTAAATCTTAGCCATTATGGAAGTAAGGGTTATACCAGGGTAATTCTTGGCAATTCCGAGGTAACCCTTCTTGGAGAAGATGAAGTTGCAGTATTTTGTCCATCTGTCTATTGTGTTCTGATTATGAACGGCGTTGCAGTATCGAAGCTGTGTGACGTCGAATTTCCTTGTTTTCTATAGTTCTGGTGATATTTCATCGCGATGGGCAATTTTCCAGTTTTAATATTTGGTAGTATTACGTCGAGTTCTTCTTGCGTAAACTGTTCTAATTTGATGTCTTGCTGATCATTAATGATTTTCATGATAGGATTATTCATAACTTTTGGGGATTTTCCAAGTAGATTCGTAAAATGTTCTTTCCCCAAGTGTATTTTTCTTCTTAGCTGGCAATGGTAAGGATATATACGAGGATCATTAAATAACTTTCCAAACTTTTTTCCTATGGACACTTTTATTGATAGTACACACATGAAACTCTGGTCCCCTTCGAAGTAATCTCCTCTGGCTGCAATGCATTTGTTGTACCGTTCCAAAAACTTCTAGAAGGCCTCATGCAAGTCCTCTTATGTGAGCGTGTCAATGACCCTCGTCACAGCCTCTTTCATCTCCTCAATGGTCTCATAACGACAGACTCTGAGTTTAGGGAATAACCAAAAGTCACAGGAAGCAAGGTCTGGACTATAGGGAGGCTGAGCAACTGCCTTGATGCCTATCTTGACGAATAGTCTGTGACAAGGATGGAGTTGTTGACTGGTGCATTGTCCTGCAGGAAATGCCACTGACCCGATTTGAAGAGTGCTGGCCTCTTCCGACGGAATCTCTTCCTGAACTCCCTTAAAAACTCAACATAGTAATCCTAACTCTAACCGTTTGGCCAATCAACTCTGTTCTATTGACTTCCGTACTCCTTCCACACCTCTCATCATCCCTCACAGACTCCTTGCCTTCCTTGAATCTCTTATGCCACTCAAAAACTGATGCTCGATTCATGCAAGATGGTCGAAAAACCGTCTGAAGCTTTACATACGTTTCTGTGGCATTTTTTCCAAGTTTAAAACAGAATTTTATTACATATCGTTCTTCTAAAGTGTCCTCACGTTCAGATTGCATTTTAGAAAATTCACCAGCTGTGATAATCAGGTTTTAGTAGGGTTTATTCTAATTCCTGCTGTAACTATTCATTTGAACCTGAAATCATAAAAATTGATCAGTCATCTCATAAGATGTATAACAATAACAGAGTGAATTTTCAAGAGTCTATGACAATTTTAAATGCCTGTACAAAATGTCTGGAAACTTATTGAATTCACCACGTATATATATATATATATATATATATATATATATATATATATATATCAGGTATAAGTAGGGCAGGAAACAGTTTAGAAAAACAGGCTTGCTTGCTGTTTGTCCAAGAGCAAAATAGTGAAACGCAGGGAAGAATAAAAGGCGAAAATTGCTATACAGGTTTTTTTGTTAATAAGACCAAGAGAATAATGAAAGAAATTATGCTGTAGAATGTGGTTCTGCTTCTATTATATTTTCATCATTTATTCATATAAAACCGATCTATAGGAGTAGAACATTTACATAAAGATATGGATTGTGTGAGCGTGTCAATGACCCTCGTCACAGCCTCTTTCATCTCCTCAATGGTCTCATAACGACAGACTCTGAGCTTAGGGAATAACCAAAAGTCACAAGAAGCAAGGTCTGGACTATAGGGAGGCTGAGCAACTGCCTTGATGCCTATCTTGGTCGAATAGTCTGTGACAAGAATGGAGTTGTTGATTGGTGCATTGTCCTGCTGGAAATGTCACTGACCCGATTTGAAGAGTGCAGGCCATTTCCGACGGAATCTCTTCCTGAACTCCCTTAAAACCTCAACATAGTAACCCTAACCCTAACCTTTAAAACATGTAGATAAAGGTATGGATTGGCAATGCAGAGTGAGTTATTATGGGAGAGAATGAGAAGACATAGGCAATCGTTGAGGGAAAAAAGATAAGATAATGAATAGTTTTAATTTTCAAAACCTGGGTGATTCGAGTCGTTCTGGCAAACAATTACTGAAACTGGTGGCAGTTCGAAAGATTTTAATATAGCCAGATAGAACATGTTAGTTTCATAGCTTAAATATCTATTGTGAAGTTATTTTATGTCAAAACATATCTTTATTTTTGCTTGAAAACACAAACACTAAATTAACGAATATCTTAAGGAATATCTTAAGGAATATCTTAACGAATATCATTAAGTTAACTCATGTAGTTATTTACTAAGATTTGCTTATTCTTGACACAAGGCCAAAATTATTAGGGCGCACAGTGATACTGAAACACACAAGAAATTATCTACTACATTCTAGTTTGCTGTTTCACTGCATGTTACATAGCCATATTGATATCAATAACAACAATACCGGCCGACTCTCTCGTTTCGGATACTAACGCGTTTATTTCTTTCTACCTTTAGTCCTTGGCGACACGTCGGTGAGAGACGCAAATCACAAAAACATAAGCTAACCATACTATGCTGACACCCTACACACACAGTCCATCTTGTGATGTCTAAGATCTCAATTAATCTCTGCTGGTCGAGACCTAAACTGATCTGCTTTGATCAAACTTGAAAAATAGCCGTGCGCTTCGACGGTCGAAAGCTAACTCTTTGTTCAAAATCTTTAAGTTCTCAAGATATCTCTTCTGGACATGACGTCATCTACCCACTTAATTCACTCCAAAGGCCGTCCAGCCTCATTTCCTGTCTGGGGGTTTATTATAACAGATGATGATTGTCATATCCTTTCTACGTACGCGTAAGAGTGCCCATTTGACTATGCACCTGAACTAAGATATACCAAGTAGTTCAACGCTTTGCCAAACTAAATAATAAAATATAATTAACGAAAAATGATTTTAAAAAAATTACCTTAATTATATAACATGCATAACTTACACGCACGTTTATTAAGAACGAGACAGAAAATTTACTGGGGAGTGGTGTAATGGTTAAAGCGATAGACTGCGGAATCATAGTAAGCGAGTTCGTACTCCAGTCACGCTATTACGTTCACTTTCGGGTAAATACCCTTGGGAAAGGTATAAACCTCCTTATCGTCCCAGCTATGGGTTAAATAGTACCACTACTGTTCTTCTAAGAGAGTGGCTTTGGCATTAAATAACCTACAAAGGTTGATATGCCATTAAACAAAGAAACCGAAACCGAAACCAGAAAATTTACGAACGAAACTAAGTGATTTTTTTCTAGAACAATACAAACATCATAATATAAAAAATTTATAAAGTATAGTGAATAAATATCTTATCAATTCTTTTAAGCTTAGAGGACCTCTATCAGCGGCAACAACTGTTTCATTATCAATATAATCAGATTTAATCCCAAACCAGGCTACTCACCCAGCACAGACACGTTCTTTAAATTGTTAAATTTACTCACAGAAAAGCAAGCAAGCATAAATAAATATCACAATGAAAAGGCAATAATTAAATTCTGGCGTCAGCAAAAGAAAAATGTATTTTCCTTGCTATGTTTTAGTTGACAGAAATTTTGCAAGTGAGCGTCAAACATACTGTTCTCTACAAACTTATTGTTATTATTCAACGACAATGTATATACAGTAGCAAGCATAAAGATCAGAACGATGTTAAGAAAAACTCTAAACGTGAATTTTTATTTTATTTTAAAGCTTCATAGAACATTTTATCAAAGAAAATTAAGTATATAAAGGTAAATTATATAATTACAAAATATAAAGCTCTATAAACTTATTTTGATAAAGTTATAAGAATAATTATGTAACATTCGAAAAAAATAGTATGTAAATACGAGGGTCTTTCAATAAAATTGGTGGATTTTGGCAAAGGAATTGGCTATAGAAAGCGTAATTTATTGTTGCCCCTTTTTCAAGGAAAGCAATAGAAATCGGACCTTTCATTAATCGAAAAACTTTCAGTATCGTCTTCTCTACTGACGTCTCCTCCAGGAAAAAAAAAAATTTTTCAGAGAGTTAGTATGTTTCCACTCCATCGACTGTCATTTCGGCACAGGCTCGTAAAGACGAACTCGTGTTTAGCTCGTTTGTAAATATATTTTAGTAAAACATGCTTCTCTGTTAACGTCACACATCTTACGTGAATTTTATATGGTTTGCACTTCACGGCCATCCAAAATCTAATGATAGACCTCTGTTAAAAACTGAAGGACTGCTTGACTTGTCTCAATTTTAAAAGGCCAAAAAAAAAAAAAAAAAAATGCTATAAGTTAATTCTAAACAGGACGGGGCTAATATTTATGGAAAAAACTTTCAGAATAAAATATGTCTTTGTTTTTTTTTTGTTTAAACAAAAATACAAACAACGCTTATTTTATTGAATGATCCTCGTTTATTAAGTAATAATTGATATATTTTACGCAAATAATAGAAGACCAGTTCAGCGCAACTGTTAATGGAATTCGGGACTCGAAATCGAATCCTGGACAAAGTTATTTGTGTTTCAATTCACGCTAACAACCTTGGAAAGGCATAAACCAATCTTTTCTCCCTCTATCTATGAGTAAATAGTCGGAAAAACTGGTCTATTAAGCTTTGGTATGGCAAACTATGTAATAGATGAACACTCTGAATCCAAAACAGTTGTACTCCACTGAAAATTTGCGCTTGTGTCACATCCTACGGGTATCGAAGGAATTGGGAACATAAACATATATATATATATATATATATATATATATATATATATATATATATATGTACACCTGTTATAATTTCTTAGTGTAAATATATGTATATACCGGCTGCCGATATATCCGATATATATATATAAAGTTAAGTAGAAAAAAATCCTATTATTTACTTAGAAGAGTAAACACTTTGTAAAAATAATCGGCAACACTAGTGTGTAAACATTATATCATAACAAAGTGTCCGTGTATATATTTACCCAACCCCTCTGCAATACCTCTGCACCAGCAGGATATGACACATGATCAATTTTAAGCAGAGTTAAATACGTTTGAATTCAGTGTTTTCCTTCTCCTAGATCCATAGTCATATCAAGGTAAATGAACCCAATCTGCCCTACTATTTTGCTTATAGCTGGAGAGAGAATAGTTGTATTCATACCATTCTCGAAGGAATTAGCGCAAGGTCAGAAGTATGCTGTACTTTGTGAAAAGTTTCCATTGGGTCATTAGTACTTTTGTTCAAACGGATGACTCGACAATAATATTTCCATTCAGTAGAACGATCGTGATGCCAACTGTAGTGTAGTGATTTTTATTTGGAACTGAATTCTCTCATGAGGATATGCTATCGTCTCTATCTTTTATAACGTATCTGCATGAGCGATTTATTGGCTCTATGGTATAAATCAATAATAATATTGAATCACTTCAACTTCAAACCTTGATCCATATAAAACAAAAACAACGCCAAGAAGATTGAAATTTAAATCTTAATAGCATTATCTTTACTGCTTTCACTTTTTTTTATTTAACTGTTGTGTTTCCCTTTCGTCTTAATAGTAATTGACACGATTAATTCAGTGTAAAAATACTCTTTCATCTGACTTTGCTAATTAATAATAGGATCAGTGAAAAGTTTTACAATACTTTAGTAATATGTGGTAAATTCAGCAGTTTCAGATACTTTTGCTGAGGTGGTGAAATTAACAAACCATACTAGATAATACGATGACAAGCTTACCTCACTCTTCGAGTACTACACGACGGATTTGCATCTACTTGTAGCACAGCCCCGAAATCCACGGTTTTAGGCCAACTTTGAACATTCCCAAAATTCGAGATTCTTGCAAGCAGAAGAAAAAATCTGTACAGTGATGAAGACAAACTTCACTTTTAACACGACAAATATTTTTGGTTGCTTTCGTGGCGTTATGGCTCAGTTCATAAGTTCCTGAATTAGTCTACGTCACACGTTTATTTGGGGGGCTTTTAAATCACACACGGGTTGAAGCAATGCACAACGTGTCACCGCACCAAATAAGTCTATCAGTTAATTTGAACTTTGGCGATTAATTGGAATAATTTGGTACATTTTTTTAAATTTTTGAAACAAAAACACTTTCTTATAAAAATAGTCTATTTCAGGGGGACTGACATAAATTGCTCGGACAGCCTGAAAATTGATGGGTTTCTACGACATTTGTTAACTAAATTTTGTGATCAGTCCAGATCGTAAATTGATCTTTTGTCCAAAAATGAGTAATTACAGCAAAAACAGTAGCTAACCATGAAAAACTTAAGTCATTTTCGGAACCATCACCATCAAATTAGCAAAAAAAAATTGTGTTTTACTTCTTGGCACCAAAAATCGTGTCGACCAATGTTATAAATGACGAATATTCAGCCATCCATCAATCTTGAAAAAGGTCTGGGCAAGGTTGTGTGGAAATCCAGCGGTTGCCCATGCAGCAGTTTTCCCCTTTTCAAGACGTGAATATTGTCCAATGGAAGTCGCTGCAGGAGTTGCCGGAATGTTGAACACACCCTTAGGCCTGAAAGACTCAAGATTTTTTTTGCCTCACTACTGTGGAAAGTTATCCTACCACACCACACAACACCAGTAGAATGTTTCCTTCTCCTGTACCAGTCGCCTTACTTTGGCTAGAGGGTCCTGTATACCCTACTATTTACCAGGAGAAATCTGTGTAACGAATTATCTATCGTACTGAACTGCGTCATCATATTAAACGAGTTCGAGCTTCAGTCGCACCATTACGATCACCTTCGGACTAATACCCTTTGGAAAGGTATGAAACCCCTTGAAATGCCTTTTCCGAGGTCATTAGTGCAATGAAGCACAAACAGTATCGCACAATTTCTACAGCGATAACCATTTTACCGCCCCTTCCAATAGCGAAAAGATATTAATTGATTATATTAACACATATAAAAAAAAAAACAACTCAATACCCATAAGAAATCAAAATAATAGCACCAAGTGATTGAACGATTGACACTCGGGACTTATAGAGAGTATTAACACTTCATTTTGTTAATGTAAGGCTATTTTAGCTTCGATTAAAGGCGGGTTTAAACTGTTTGAAAGCATTTATGTCGTTGTGAACTTACATAATATATAAACGGATATTAGAACGTATCGAAATCACTCGAGCAAAGAAATTAATTAAATATCTCTCACAAACTTTAAAATTGTCTTCACATTGCAATGATCAGGTAGTCTGATCTTGATCGGGTAAAATGTTATATTTCTGGAACGTCTGATGTTGGTCAAATTTGCTATTTTTAGTTTTCTGCCAGAACAGTGTGAGTGATAAAATCATCATAATTGATGATCAAATGGTCAAGATAAACATGGAGAGTTTCCATTGCTTAATGGTTAACGAGTTGTACTTAGGCTTCGAACTAAGCGAGTTCGAAATCCAGTCGAGCTATTACGTTCACTTTGGGAGTGATACTCTTCGAAAAGTTATGAACCTCTAATCTTCTCTGCTATAGGTTAAATAAGGTCACTGCTGCTCTTCTACATGGATGGCTTAGGCATTACATAAACCATGAAGCTTTATATGCCGTTAAACGCCTAAAGTAAACTAAATCAAGTTTAACATTTATTTTTTGACGTGAAAACAGTATATTCGGTTGCGGTTTCTTTTCTTAATGGCATATCAACTTTCCTGGGTTATTTAATGCTAAAGCCATACTTGTAGAAGGATAGCAATGGTACCATTTAAACCATAGCGATATAGTTTAATTCTAGTTTTAATAAAAATTTTGAATATGAAAGTTTAGCTGATCGGACCATTGCTATTTAGCCTCTTCTTCTGGTCACCTGGCTCCTTTTGTTTTGTTCTTTTGGCCAGCTGTCATTTCTCTGTCGTCTAAAGATCACTTCTCGTCATCGGTTTTTGTGACCCCACACTGTTTAATGTTCTTTCAAGTGCGATGAATTGGTTTCTTTGTTTAATGGCATATCACCATTTGTAGTTTATTTCATGTCAAAGTCATTCTCCTAAAAGAACAATAGTGGTACTATTCAACTCATAGCTGAGAAGGTAAGAGGGTTCATACCTCTCCCAAAGGTATTTGCTCGAAAATAAACGTTATAGTACGACCTCGCTTACTACGATTTTGCAGTCCATCGCTATAACAATTACACCACGAGGACACCCCAGAATAGCAATGAAAATTATTATTTAGTGCACACATTTCTTATTACTTCGACGACGACGACGACGACGACTATACTCTTATATAATTACCTAGTTTGCGAGGCCGGGGAGCCAGAGATGTGCATTAAACAATAGAGCTCTAGGTTATTTTTTTGCTGACTGAAATAAATAGTAAATCTACTTCAAAACGTCTGGGACACGATGGTCACCTGCGTGAGATATCTAATCCTAGCTAAGTTCTCCAATGATCCCGGGGTCAATACATTTCAATTACACATTTTTGAGCTAATGGTTGCAGCTACCGTTTTAGATATTTTAAAACTAACTACAATATATGCAGGGGGAGATAACAGCGTGATTTTGGAGGCTGCATGTTTGATAATCGCATGGTTTGACCTATCCAGTTTGATCGTAGTTTTATTGTCACGGAGTTATAGGTCTTCGGTGCTACGCTCGTAGCATAGCGGGGATGGACAAGAGGGTTCTTACCTTTCCCAAGAAAATTCGTGAAGGTAATAACGTGACAAGAGTTTTAACTCGCTTATTACGATGACGCAAACCATATTAAAGCAAATTCTAAATGATGATAAATTTATACAAGCCAACTACTTTCAGATTCATATGAACGTACTTGTACACTGGTTTATTGGAAGCGTTTGTGGTGAATTAGTTGAAGTCGTTGGAAATTGAGATCGTCGACACGAGTTCAAATCCTAGATGAAATTGCTTACATCTTACATAGCACTTAGGAAACTTATGAATCCAACTATTCTACCTCCAACTATTAGTAGATAGTTGGGCAGGTTGGGTTCATTAATCTTGGTATAGGAACCAGTGTAGGAAAAAGGAAAACTCCGCTTAAAAAATAGACCTTGTGTTGTATCGGGATCATGCTGAGGGTTTAGTATATAAATATATTGACTTATTTTCAAAGCTTGAGAAATTGAATTACAGAGTCGAGTGAATTAGATTTATCGCACTTTCAATTATGCAAATACGTAAAAATATACACTAGTGTGCTCAAAAGAGAAAGCAATGCAAATATATTGATGTTGAATATAACAGTAACTCGGTGTATGTGTGTCTGTGTGTGTCTGTATATATATATATATATATATATATACTTTAAATAAGTTCAAACTAAACAATTTGATTTTTATTCACAAGCAATAATATCAGAATTTTATTTCGTCTACTGGAATATTAAAAAATTAAAGTTGGCGACCATATTCGAGGGTGACCCGAAGGCTCCCTTTTCGATAGCTACTACACCAAGGTGTAGGGGAGGTTGCTACTCCTTTCCCTGGATTTCTCCACTTTACCCTTGATCCTTACCTTATAATGCTGAGCGTTAAGTAAGGAGGCATCAAGTACCATTTTTGAGTCTTTGTTATGAATCGATATGGGATTGAACCCAGATGTTTCGGGCCATTGGCGAACACTTTAACTGCAACGGATACTAAAAGGTATTATTTATTGATAAAATATTTTGCGCTAATGTTCTTTAACCAAAAATATTTACATCAAACGATCCTAAATTAGCTTCATGGCATATATAGTGAGATGTGTGTGTGTGTGTGTCACTATCTGTGTGTGTCTGTGTGTGTGTGCTGTGAGTTAGGATAATTGAATTACCGTCTAAATTACGTAAAAAGGAAAATAACAATATCATCTCCTTTTTTCAAATGATCGAAAATACATGAAAATATCTTGAAATGTTACATGCTAAATTTATTGAAAGAAATTGTCATTGGCTCCAACTAAGACCTCCAGACAATTTCGGATTTTCCTGCAACTCTTTCCGACGTTTTCTGGTGGAAAATGGTAAATGCTGCCATTATTATTCCCTTCAATTTATCTTAGGTGTTGCTCGGATTTTTCTTTTCCTACAACCTTGTCAAGCATTATTATGATCAAGGCGATTGAAATCAGAAAAATTTAAGGGGCAGATGTTTGGAGTGATGTGTCGCAGAAACTTTCTGACAGCCAGGACTTGGGTGTTTTTTGTTCATTAATATGAATACAAATCTGTAATTTGCTGCCAAGGAGGCAAAAATCGAAACAAGTAAATAAATTTCACAAGCACAAAATTAATGATTCAGAATAGTGAAAATTTTCGCATCACATTATATATATATATTCGTTTTTAATTTTGGAAACTATCCCGAAAATATCCATTTTGATTGCATAATCTTTCACTCGGAGAAAATTGATATCTTAAAAACATTGTTGAGGGTGTAGACTCTTGCTTTGCTTTGTTGGATTTTATGGCATATCAACCTTTGTAGGTTATTTAACGTCAAATCCATTTTTATGTGAATAATCAGTTCTATTTCAAACAATTCAGTTTAGCCTAAGTACACAGTTTGTCAAAAAACATTTATATTTCAAACTATTATATGTAACAATTCAGTTAAGTGTAAATATAGTTTTAATGTCAAAAAACAGTTCTATTTCAAACAATTCAGTTAAGCATAAGCACGTATTTTAAATGTAAGTACGGTTTAATTGTCAAAAACATTTTTATTTCAAGCTATTCAGTTTAATCTAACAATTCACTTTAGCATAAGTATGCTGTAAGTTCTATTTAACCCATAGATAGGACCCTATCAGGTGCTACCACTCCGGGCCAGAGTGGACCTGGGAGCAATGGCAATGAAGGGGTACTCCGAATTCCCCAAAGCTCCCCGAACCTCACCATCAGATTGTTTAGTGTCATATCAAGGACACTCGTTAGGGGGAATCTTACTCCTTTGCAGAGGTGCAATCAATGTATTCTACAGCCCCAGCCGACTGGGCAATCAGGTTGTAGAGGTGAAAATATATATAGTTGATAGTATATACATATATATGTAAATTAAAAGTAATTAAAACTAGACTTATTTCTAATTGTCTTTAATTGGAATCATTTTGAAATGAGGCGTCTTAATTTTTATTTATTGCAGACTTTTTTTTTGTCCTCATCTTGGTAGTTTTTGTATTGTTTCTTCTTTCACTACGTTTCGGCCAAATTTCACCTCTGGCCTTCTTCAGGTGATTTTTACCGCGACCTCGGATAGGAATGCTGAGTCTTGTAACTGTATCCCCAGTAATTACTGCCTTCCATAGTTGTTGTCTGATCGCACCACGTTTTTTGGCCAAGTAAACCTCTGACCGGGGCCTGTGGCGCAGCGGATAGAGGCGTTGAGTCTCTACGGTTCCAAGTGAGCATTGTCAAAAGATAGCGGTTTCAAATCCTACCCAAGCCGGAAGAAGGCTAGAGCTGAAATTTGGCCGAAACGTAGTGAAAGAAGAAACAACTCAAAAACTACCAAGACGAGGACCAAAAAAGTCTGCAATAAATAAAAATCAATTTTCAGCCTTATTTCTATTGTTCTATTACTTTAAGTTCCATGTATCATCTCTAGAATTGCCCTGTCGGCTGGAGCGATAGAATACAGAGGGGTAAAACCACCAAACGTGTGTACAGGATATGTCTCTAAACAATCTGTTGTTGAGGTTCCAGTAATACTGGAGCTTTGGAGAATGCAGAATAACCCTTCATTGCAATCGATCACTCTGGCCCGGAGTGGTAGCACCTGAAAGGACTCTACCTTAGGGTAAAATAGAACTAAACGGCGTACTTATGCTAAACTGCATTGTTTGAAATAGAACAATTTTGACGTTTAACTGTCTGTAAAAAAAAACTATAATCATACTAAATTGAATTGTTTGAATTAGATATGTTTGACTGAACGGAATTGCTTGAAATAAAATGTTTTCGACAATTGAACTGTGTGATCATGCTAAACTGAATTGTTTGAAATACAACTGATTATTTATATAGAAAGGAATTTGGCATTAAATAACCTATGGGTGTTGATATGACATTAATCTCAAACAAACAACAACCAATAATCTAGAGAATAGAAGACATGATCATTTAATGAATCTTTATAAATATGAAATTTATCGTAATGAAAAAATTGTAAGACGATGTGATCCTAATTGCTTTCCGTGTGTAAAATGATGTGCTAGCTGTTATTCGACCACATTTGATTTATCTAACGTTTTTTAACGATTGCTTATACTCATTTGTTTACTATATATATATATATATATATATATATATATATATATATATATATATATATATATATATATATATATATAATTAAGTTCTTATACTTAAACACTTATAACGATTTAATTCTCGTCTCATTCCAAGCCGAAAAAGTCAGTGACAATTTATTGGGTAGCAGGTGGCCATATTATGTGAACGGATGCTTTCTAAAACTGAGAATATAATTCATCACTTCAGTTTGCATGTATTTGGTAAACGTAAATATAATTAATTGCTGATTCAATTAAGTCACATGACAGACAGTCGAATCGGCACTATTAAAGACATTTATTTTAATTTCATATCATTGTGTTTATTCATTTTTTAACCAAGTCCTGGATTGTGCAATCTATACTAAAAATTTAATTCTTCATGATTTGTATTTGAATATTTATAGCTGTGTGTGTGTGTGTGTGTGTGTGTGTGTGTGTGTGTGTGTGCCAATAATAGCGAACATTTAGCTGCATTAACGTGCGGACATCCTGACTAAGAAAGAAAATATTTGAAAATAGATATTTTCTTCTTTTGTGAAATAATGTTGAACGATGCTAAAAGTAACCAGAAAGACATCGGAAACGCTAAGCAAATATATAGAAAAATAAATAAATAGTCTGAAATTTCATAGATTAGGTGATGTCAATTAGTGTATACATATATATATATAATTCCCAAAGTTATTAGTGCTTTGTGAAACAACCTCGTCAAGGATTTGAACTCGGCTCGTAGTCTCAGTTTTGTTTTTCAATATATTAGTTTGTTGTGGATTGGTATGAATTGTTTGTGGGCATGTGTACGGCACTATTATCATATATTTGATCTATCTTTATATATCAAGTGATATTATGAATGTGTTATATGTGTGTATATGTGAGAAGGTTTGGTCACATATAAATAAATAAATAATTCTTAATTAGATAAATTTTAACGTTTTACCTATATTATGTATATAGTTTACATCCATAAATAAGTAATTATAGATATCTGGCTCCTATAGAATATTACTTTATTTTTTAGTATTGCTATCTGAAATTTCCAATTTATTTATTTCTCGTATCAAATATTTGAATATTCATTATGCATAAAGAAATTTGAGTTTTTTTAACATTTGAGGAAGTTTTTTTTTTCATAGGAGATATTAGAAGGCTATTCCAAGAGCAGTACTCTTACAGGTTTATCAAAATGTTGTTGGGAAAATAGAATTACATTGAACGTGGATCATTCAATAAATAAAGTGATTTTTGTCGGAGAAATTGGCAATAGGAAGCATTATATTCAGAGTCACCCTTTTCAAAGAAAACAGAATTTATGGCTCCTGACATGTTCCAGAAGTCTGTCAGTATAAACTTCCTTACTGACAGCTGTGACAGGAAATTATCCTTTACTTGTTAGCCAGTGTGTTTCCACTCCATCGACTATTTTTTTGACTCAGGCTCGTTGTTGCAAACACATGTTTAATCCATTTCTATACATTCTTTGAAGTAAACATGATTCTACTCAGTCTTCTGTAAATTTCATCTGTTTTTAGATTATCAGTTATGAAAAATTTCATGAGAGACCTCAGTTCAAACCTGGAGCACTCTCAAAGATTTCCCTCCATTCTGAGTTACCTCAAAATGAATACTTTTCCGGCTCATTGGCCTTGTGAGTAGAGTAGACTAGGGTTCACTCCCAGGTCGAGCCATACCAAACACATAAAAAATGGTACTTGGTACTTCTTTGTTTAACACTCAGCATTATACGGTAAGGATCAAGTAAAGTGGAGCAATCCAGGGAAAGGAGTAACGCCCTCCCATACACCTAGGTGTAGTAGCTATTGAAAAAGGAGACTTCGGGTCACCCTCGACTACGGTCGACAACTTTACTTATATTTATAGAAAGAAAAATTCGCCTGTCAAAAAAATCCGCTAATTTATGGAACGACCTTCGTACATTAAAATTTTACATCAATCTTTGGTTAGTCTTAAGAAAAATACATAATAACCGAAGTTTTTGACCACAAGGATCAATCGGCGAGAGCAGTTTGCAAAGTCAGCCGTTTTGGACACTATCCGGGGATGGCGGCCCCCGAGTTGAGGAATTGGGTCTGTATCAGTCTCTTGTGCAAGAAGCATGAAGAAGCAAAGCTCTGGATAGATCTACCTCTAGAGAAGTATCGCAACGTGGGGTCAATCATTCCTGACCGACTCTCTCTCTCTCTCTCTCTCTTACGCACAACCGATTTTGACAGTTTGTAATTAAAAAGAGAGTTTATATTCTTAAAAAAAAGGGTTATTCCCTCTTCATTCCAGGCATATAACAATTCAACATCCCACTTTTATCGTCGCAGTTATGGCTAGAACGAGTTTCAAGGCAATTCTGGTCTGTTTCTAGGTTTGACATTATAGTGTAATGTTTTCTTGTAGCGGTTTTCATGCCAAGTCTAGAGGAGCCCACTCGGCTGGGGCTGTAGAATATACCTATTGGATCGAGTGTACTGGATATGACACTAAATATTTGATGATGAGACACTAGTTCTTGAGCTTTGATGAATATGGGGTACCCATTCATTGCTTTTGCTATTTGATCCATTCTGACCTGAGGTGATAGCACGTGTTAGGGTGCCATCTACGGTTCAAAAAGAAATGTTTGATATTTAAACTGTGTGCTAACAAATGACTTGTGTTAAATTGAATTATTAAAAATAAAACTGCTTGACAATTTAACTGTATGTAAACTAATGATTGACGTTTAATAGAATTTTTTGTGATACATTGCAATACTTGGAATAATGAGTAATGTTAAATTGAATTATTACTTTTAAATAGCAATACTTGAAATTATTTAACTGTTTACCTTTATTTAATTATTGATATTACATAGCAATACTAGGAACCATTTAACTGTGTGGAAATAAATTTTGTCGAATCGAATTATTAGAGTTAAATAGCAATGCTTGTAACCACTTCACTATGTGTAAACAAATGACTGATATTAAATTAAATTGTTAGTTTTATAATGTTCGGAACTAATTCTTCATTGCTACTATTGAAACCTCCCGTGAGTGGGGGGTGAATTTTAGCCGATACTTATAATCTCTTCACTATCGTACAATGGCGAATAGTGAGTATGGAATGCTAAACAATACTAACTTGCAATGTTAAATTTCACATCTATTTTCCACTCACCTGTCTTTCTCTACTCTACTCAACTCTCGTCAGACCTCCGACTGACCCATTTTTATATCCACTACTTCTAGTCATGCGAACTCCAGTAGCACAATTCATTTCAGAACTCGTGTTTGTTGGCTTGGGATCCGTGTTTAAATCACACAGGTCGCTATCGACACATTCTTCTATACAACGTTTTCCATTTTGAGCTGACTCCCTCAGGAGTCAATCCTCTGGAGTCTGTATCTTTTCAAGATTGGTTCCATACTAAAAAAACTCCGCAGTATTTCTTTTCTTTTTGCCGTACCGCTGCTGTTCAATAATTTCTTGAGGCGTAGGTATGTCGAAAGTCTGATACAGTAGTTCCGTGGGTATTTCTTGCCTTGGACTTGCCAAATCAGTGTGTCTACCTCTTAAATGGGTCAGGTGACTTTTTCACTCCTTGCTTGTTCCCTGCTTCTTTTTTTTTTATCGCACCCTCTTCCCAAAATTATTTTTCCTTTTTTGGTACATCTTGAAGAGTACATTTTCTCCATGGTTAAAATATTTATTCATAGGGATATTCCTTGGCGTTGATGCCTTCAATTCAGGTAGTATGTTATTGAACATGGATTTAGTTTTTCTAACGTACATCCTATC